>OZ017792.1:8563584-8717629 GCA_963969325.1 Lycopodina hypogea
GTGTGTGTGCGGGTGCATGCATGTGTACATCTGGTAAACTTGTAGAGATTGGCACTCCATGTGTGACCAGAAATCTCAGCCCAGCGAAACCTGTTGTTTTTTTAGAGTAACTTGCTCACAAAGGGTATTCATGTGCGAAATCAGTGCCCCTCCCCCCCCCCCCCCCCCTTTTCTTTCTGGAAGTGTTTTTCATTAATGTAGGTACCTCAAAATGCTCAGTAAGTGAGGCATAGCCATAGATTGTTATTAATAGTTCAACAATAACACATTAAATTAAATGTCAATTCCAGGAGGAAGGCACTAATTTCCCACAAGGCAGAAGTGGCTCACTAGTTTATAGCTACTTAAATATAAGTCTCACTAAATAAAAAATATTTATAGGTATCTAGAGATCTGCCACTAACCTAAAACTATTTATAGCTTCAGAAAGTAATGCTACACTAACAAAAAATGTGAGTTCCTAATAGTGGGCAAAATTTTTGAAGATGGCACAGATTTAGCGTGACACCAGTTGTGTCCCACACAACTCTGTATCCTGCCTGTCTGTCTGCCTGCCTGCCTATATGTGCGTTGTGGTGTATGCATGCTGTGCCCTGCCTATATGTGTGTGTTCTTCCCTGAGTTCTTCATGGAGATGACCAGGAGTGCTAAACTACAAGTATAATAAACATCCTACTACAGGAAACACAGGAGGCCTGCGAGGAATGCAAACCTGATGTTGATTTTGGAGTTAGGACTTTGTCATTTAAAAAGGTTTCCCAGATTTTATAGCAGACTTCTGTACCTTGGTATACATTTTAATAGAAATTGGTATAATCTACAGAGCATATTCATGAAAGCTAGACAGACAAATACATTCACATGCACACACACTGACACACAGAGACCCATGCACACACACTTATTAATATTCAATGACAAAAGTAAATGATAAAGTCTGTGAACCGTGTTATAAGGCTACCACCTACCCCAGCATAAGCTAACTTTGCATTTCAATAGTTGTCTGGCTTGTCCTGCAATAGAATAATCCACTTCTAATACTTCAGCAAAATACAGACTTGCATACTGAGTGTTTCAATTATATCACTTTCGCAACTGGTCATATTGTTTTATAAGGAATGTGCAAATATTGAACATGAAGCATTATTGTGTAAATAAATTATTCTATAAAATAAACAAGATTATATAAATAAACATTACTGTTCAAAGAAACAAGAAAACTTCACGTAAACACTTGCAGGATTTATAAGGTATGCACTGGGACAAAGAGAGTGAGAAAGTTTTAAATATGGTATGGAGTTGTCTACATACATATGCAGGTATCTGCTACAATTTCTGTATGGGTAGATACACTTAACACCACCACCACCACATGTGAACCACTAACAGTATTTATCATGAATAATCTTGCATTCTGCCAGCTTGCTCTGAAATCAGAACCTGTTGCAAGTTTATTTTGACAAAATGGCTGAGGGAATGAGACAGGCAAACTTGCTTGATGCTTGGTCATCAGGAAAGAGACAGAGTGCTAGAGCTAGAGTTTAGCCAGAGATAATATTTGAAAATTCGTCAGCCTGAAATTCACCCTGTAACTGAGGCAGTCAATAAAGATAAAGGGGATATTTAATATCTGAGATTGGTGATCCCACTTTCAGAATAGCTGAAATTCCATGCTCTACATCAAACCAGGCAATTGGTAGTGCTAGTAGATTTGATGAATACCAATCCATATGCTGTACAGACTAAAAACCAACCATTTCAGCCTAAAAATAAAGAAATACTCTTAGGTCTCTCAAACAATGGTCAAAATTTCATGGCTAGTTGATATACTACTTTATACACACAAGCGGTTGACTTATAACTGTGATCTTATTGAATTAGCCAGATAATTTTGTGCAGTGTTAGATGAATGCAGGGAGCATTTTGGTGCATTTAAATAGCTCTGTTTTTCCTCACACTTGATTTATCAAATTCTCATGATTATCAATATCCCCACTAATAGTCTTGGTATTGCTTATGTCCCCCCCCCCCCATTTAAAAATTAAGTATTTGCATTGTTGTACATAGGGAATAATCTTGCCAACCCCCTTGCCCACTTATATTAGGTAAACTGAGCCCCTCAATATTTTGAAGCTTGAGTCACCCCTGCATTGGAAGTGAACACTCCAGCTTGAAGTACCTGAGAAAACCACCACTTCAGATAGCAGCCATCTTGCTCCCAGCAAGCCTAGCTCCCATTTAATACACAAGGGAATTGAGAGATTCAGGGAAAGGGTAGGAGGTGCTGACTCACAGTTACACAGTGACACACTACAGCAATAGACAGTCACTCAGAGCTCCAGATAATCTGATACACTTCAAAACTGAACGTGGGAGGACCCTGGACTGACTGACTGACTGATTCTTGGTGGTGTGCGCATGGGTGCAGACCTCCACCAGCACCGGGTCTATACAATTACAAACTCTACTGTTCTAGTCAAGACTTCTGGAACACAAGATACTATGATTTTCAAGTCTTATTTGAAACTCTAGTTGAAGGCAAAAGCTCCACAAACTCATTGGTCCTTCAGCACTCAGTTTAGTACCATCTGGACTAACTTCACTAAGAGACATTCCAGGATAGTAGCAGGTAGTTTGTACACCCTCTAACTAATAACTGGCCTACCATCATGTTACTAATTCTCTATATCAACCATTTCACATATCTTTCAATTAGCCATCCCCCCCCCCCCCCCCCCCCCAAATAAGCAGGACAGCAATGGAGAGCAGCTGGGGTTCATTGCTCTATGGGTCTCAAAATAGAATGAAATAGGGAATTCCCCCAAACATGCAAGATATGTTTAGTACTACAATAGGTAGGAGTCTGCAAAAAATAAGATGGGGTGGGTGGGGGGGGGGAGGGGGGGGGAGAAGAGTGCTTTTATTTTGGTTGATGTGCTGGTACATCTATATATGTAAACAAACCTTTATCCATATCTGTATACATATATATATACACATATTTTTACATCATTCCAACTGCATGATACTACAGGTCAAAGGATAGGCATATTATTTCTTTCCTATGATAACTCAGACTGGGTAATTATAAAACGTTTTCCCTAAAAAAAATTTTTAAAAATTAAAAAAAAAATTTAAAAAAAAATGTTGCTGTTGCAGTAGCTTGTCACTGGTCAGTTAAACCTGTGAAACATAGATGATAGTTGCTAATATTGCATCATCAGTGTTTGCAAGTTCCTCTACAGTGAAGACCTTTGCCAGTCAAACCAATCACCTATATTTATATTCATATTATAAATGCCTACTGTATGAGTGCATACTTATATAGCCATCAAAATGAAGAGCTGCCACAACATCACTAAAATATTAAAGCAAAGTAATATTCCAGGAAGCAATTTCATCCTTCATAATCCTTTTAAAAAAAAATGTGAACAGAATCTATTCCCTTAAAATAATACTACGTCATGATATGAAAAGTTAAATGGTGACAACTACTAGAGTGTTTGATATTTTTATTCAGTGTAAAATTTGTTAATGGAATATAGATGGTGGTTGTTAATATAGAGATATCCGTGTTTACAAGTTCCTCTGCAGTTAAGGCTTGTGCCTGTCGAATCAATTACCTATAATTATAATCACATTATAAATGCCAACTGTATGAGTACATGATTATGTAGTCATCAAAATGGAGACTGCCACAACATCACTAAAATATTAAAGCAAAGAATACATACTACAATCTTAACAAAAACAGGAAACGTCACAATCTATTCACTCAAAATAATACTACATATGAAAGTCAACTAGAGATAACTATTAGCGTGTTCAACATTTTATTCAGTCCATTAGCACATATCTGTCTCAGTTGTAGGTAGACTCAGGCACAGTGCAGGCATAGGCAGGACATGGCTACAGGTTGACACCATCAACTCCGTCTGTTGCTGATGCTGGAGGGCATGGAATCCTGTAATGTTCTATGTCCTTATACTCATGACTGCAGTGTGCCAGAATATTTACACCATGCAGTTGGCTGTCTCCCTCTCTCCTGCAATAAAACAAGCATACAGAAAAATGAAGAACTATAGTACCATAAATGTACCACACAATAGAAAGATTTCACCCTTTGCTATTGAACACATTCAACTTTATACACCTCTTTAGTGGATCGCCACTTCTCTAGGTGGTGTGGATAGGGGGGGGGGGGGGGGGGGGGGGGGACCAGTCCTGCCCAAAAATTGAAGGAATTCCATAACTAGGAATGTGCAACACAGTAATGTATTGCTTTTGTAGTGTCAAGGTTGTGTGCATTAAACACTTACACACATACATGCAGGATGATTAAAACAACATTCAAGAAAAGATTAAAAGTTGGTGACCACTATTGCAAACATAAAGTTACTTCTTTTTTTTTTTTATAAGAAATACATTTATCAATTTCATGTTTTATAAGCTACCCAGTATCGGGAGACAGGTAATATATGGAGTAATATAGACTAAGGAATGTTCCACTGTGTTAATGTGATTACAAATAAAGATCTTACTCTGGCCCATCCTTAATTAATGACAAAAAGTGTGTTCCAGAAATTATACTACACAAGGTGCCACTTTTATTGTGGTCTTAAATTAATTGAGTATATAATGCTAATTAATGTTAATTAATGAGTCAAACCAGTTTGGGTGTATCTGTGGAATTCACTTTACAATGCCACACTTCAAATCCTAGTAGTTATCCTCCTTAACCACAGATTGTGGACTCATGGTGTGGACACATGGTGCGGACACATGGTGTGGACGTATGGTGTGGACGTATGGTGTGGACGTATGGTGTGGACGTATGGTGTGGACTCATGGCATGGTCACATGGCGTGGACGCATGATGTGGATGCATGATGTGGACGCATAGTGTGGACATATGGTGTGGATGCATGGTGTGGACTCATGGTGTGGACACATGGTGTGGACACATGGCATGGACACATGGCATGGACATATGGTGTGGACGCATGGCATGGACACATGATGTGGACGCATGATGCAGATACATGGTGTGGATACATGGTGTGGACGCATGGTATGGACACATGGTGTGGACGCATGATGTGGACGCATGGTGTGGACGTATGGTGTGGACACATGGTGTGGACACATGGTGTGGATGCATGGTGTGGACTCATGGCATGGACACATAGCGTGCACACATGGTGTGGATACATGGTATGGATGCATGGCGTGGACGCATGGCATGGACACATGGTGTGGACGCATTGCATAGACGCATGGCGTGGACGCATGGCGTGGACGCATGATGTGGACGCATGATGTGGACGCATAGTGTGGACACATTGTATGGATGCATGGCGTGGACTCATGATTTGGACACATGGTGTGGACACATGGCATGGACATATGGTATGGATGCATGGTTTGAACATGGTGTGGATGCATGGCATGGACATATGATGTGGACACATGATGTGGACGCATGGTGTAGACTCATGGTGTGGACACATGGTGTGGATTCATGGTGTGGACACATGGTGTGGACACATGGCATGGACATATGGTATGGATACATGGTTTGAACATGGTGTGGACTCATGGCGTGGACACAACGTGGACACATGGTGTGGATGCATGGTGTGGACCCATGGTGTGGACCCATGGCATGGACGCGTGGCGTGGACACATGGTGTGGACGCATGATGTGGATGCATGGCGTGGATACATGGTGTGGATGCATGGCATGGACATATGGTGTGGATGCATGGTTTGAACATATGGTGTGAACGCATGGCATGGACACATGATGTGGACACATGATGTGGACGCATGATGTGGACGCATAATGTGAACGCATGGTGTGGACGCATGGTGTGGGCACATGGAATAGACATATGGTGTGGATGCATGGTTTGAACATATGATGTGGACGCATGGCATGGACACATGATGTGGACGCATGATGTGGATGCATGGTGTGGATTCATGGTGTGGACACATGGTGTGGACACATGGCATGGACACATGGTGTGGATACATGGTTTGAACATATGGTGTGGACGCATGGCATGGACACATGGTGTGGACACATGGTGTGGACACATGGTGTGGACAAATGGTGTGGATGCATGGTGTGGACTCATGGCGTGGACACAGCATGGACACATGGTGTGGATGCATGGTGTGGACCCATGGCATGGACGCGTGGTGTGGACACATGGTGTGGATGCATGGTGTGGATGCATGGTGTGGATGCATGGTGTGGATGCATGATGTGGATGCATGGCGTGGACACATGGTGTGGACCCATGGTGTGGACTCATGGTGTGGACACATGGTGTGGACGCATGGTGTGGACGCATGATGTGGATGCATGGTGTGGACTCATGGTGTGGACACATGGTGTGGACACATGGCATAGACATATGGTGTGGATGCATGGTTTGAACATATGGTGTGGACGCATGGCATGGACACATGATGTGGAAGCATGATGTGGACGCATGGTGTGGACGCATGGTGTGCACACATGGTGTGGACACATGGCATGGATATATGGTTTAGATGCATGGTTTGAACATATGGTGTGGACGCATGGCATGGACACATGGTGTGGACGCATGGTGTGGACGCATGGTGTGGACGCATGGTGTGCACACATGGTGTGGACAAATGGCATGGATATATGGTGTGGATGCATGGTTTGAACATATGGTGTGGACGCATGGCATGGATACATGGTGTGGACGCATGGTGTGGACGCATGGTATGGACGCATGGTGTGGACGCATGGTGTAGACACATAGTGTGGAGGCATGGCGTGGACACATGGCATGGACACATGATGTGGACACATGATGTGGACGCATGATGTGGATGCACGGTGTGGACGCATGGTGTGGACACATGGCATGGACACATGGTGTGGATGCATGGTGCAGACTGATGGTGTGGACACATGGTGTGGACACATGGCATGGACATGGTGTGGACACATGGCATGGACATGGTGTGGATGCATGGTTTGAACATATGGTGTGGATGCATGGCATGGACACATGATATGGACACATGATGTGGACGCATGATGTGGATGCATGGTGTGGACACATGGTGTGGACGCATGGTGTAGATGCATGGTGTGGATGCATGGTGTGGACGCATGGCGTGGACACATGGTGTGGACACATGGTGTGGATGCATGGTGTGAACACATGGCTTTGATACATAGCGTGGACATATGGTGTGGATGCATGGTATGGACGCATGGCATGGACGCATGGTGTGGACGCATGGTGTGGACACATTGCATGGACGCATGATGTGGACGCATGGTGTGGACGCATGATGGGGATGCATGGCGTGGATGCATGGTATGGATTCATGGCGTGGATGCATGGCATGAACAAATTGCATGGACACATGGCATGGACTCATGCTAGTTTTGATGCATGGTGTGGACATATGGTGTGGACGCATGGTATGGACGCATGGTGTGGATGCCTGGCGTGGACGCATGGCGTGGATACATGGCGTGAACACATTGCATGGACACATGGCATGGACTCATACTGGTTTAAATGCATGGCATGGACACATGGCGTAAATGCATGGCATTGACACATGGCATGTACACAACATGGACTCATGGTGGTGTTGACACATGGTGTGGGCATATGGTGTGGATGCATTGCATGAACATATGGCATGGACTCATGGTGGTTTTGACGCATGGTGTGGATGCATGGTGTGGAAACATGGCATGACACATGGCGTGGACATATGGTGTGGACGCATGGCATGGACACATGGTGTGGATGTATGGTGTGGTCTCATGGTGTGGACACATGGTGTGGATGTATGGTGTGGTCTCATGGTGTGGACACATGGTGTGGACACATGGCATGGACACATGGTGTGGACACATGGCATGGACACATGGCATGGACACATGGCATGGACATGGTGTGGACGTATGGTTTGAACATATGGTGTGGACACATGGCATGGACACATGATATGGATGCATGGTGTAGATGCATGGTGTGGACACATGGTGTGGACACATGGTGTGGACGCATGGTGTGGACACATGGTGTGGACACATGGTGTGGACGCATGGTGTGGACGCATGGTGTGGACGCATGGTGTGGACGCATGGTGTGGACGCATGGTGTGGACGCATGGTGTGGACGCATGGTGTGGACGTATGATGTGGATCCATGGCATGGACACATGGCATGGACACATGGCATGGACACATTGCATGGAAGCATGGTGTGGACGCATGGTGTGGACGTATGATGTGGATCCATGGCATGGACACATGGCATGGACACATAGTGTGGACGCATTGTGTGGACGCATGGTGTAGATGCATGGTGTGGACGCATGGTATGGGCGCATGGCATGGACACATTGCGTGGATGCATGGCGTGGACACATGGCATGGAAACATGGCATGAACACATTGCATGGACACATGGTATGGACTTAAGCTAGTTTTGACGCATGGCGTGAACGTATGGTGTGGACGCATGGTGTGGACCCATGGCGTGGACCCATGGCGTGGACACATTGCGTGGACACATGGCGTGGACACATGGCATGAACACATTGCATGGACACATGACATGGACTCATGCTGGTTTTGATGCATGGCATGGACACACGGCATGGACTCATGGTGGTGTGGACGCATTGTGTGGACACATGACGTGGACACATGGAGTGGATGCATGGCATTGACACATGGCAGGTACACAACATGGATTCATGGTGGTGTTGACACATGGTGTGGACATATGGTGTGGATGCATGGCATGGACATACAGCATGGACTCATGGTGGTGTGGATGCATGGCATGGATGCATGGCATGGACACATGGCATGGATGCATGGCGTGAACACATGGCATGTACACATAGCATGGACTCATGATGGTGTGGATGCATGGTGTGGACACATGGCGTGGACGCATGGTGTGGACACATGGCTTGGAATGGATGCATGGCATGGACACATGGTATGGACTCATGGTGGTGTGGACGCATGGTGAACTAATCATCATAATTTGATTTGAATAATAAAAATAAAGGAATTGTCAAATACCAAATCTTCTCCTTAAACACCTCAAAGTAAAAGTGTGTGTCACCAACATTTTAATACGATAATAAGACATTCAATAGTAGTGTTATTGCAGCAAGTATTATTTAGTACATACCAAGAAACTTACTGGGCACAGTGATAGAGCGAGATGCAGTGGACTCCTTTATTACATCGGCAAAGGCCTCAATGCTATTAGTGACCCTCACAGCACATGTGTACTCTCCCTCATCTCTGGTGCTATCCAAACTATTGAACACTACACTAGTGTGGTAGTGTCCTGGCCACACCTCCACTGGCCACTCCCCCACAGTTACTCTACTGGTGGAGGTGAGAGGGGAACCTGATTGGCTCCATTCAATAGAGATAGTTGTTGATGTTAACACAAGATGTGACAGTGTAATGATGCAGGTGAGGTTGAGCTGCAAGCCTGTGAAGAAGTCAGTATCGATAGGGTAGCCTCTCATGAACACAGTAGGTGAGATAACTGCATGGATATAGAAGGGGATAGTAGAAGTAGAGAGAGGAGTAGAACTTTCCTGCTACTAAATTTAACAGTTGATGTATAGTTGTGTACCTGGCTGTTGTACAGACATATTCTGCACCTCTCCACAAGGTCAGTATTATAGAAGATGACATGGTAAGTACATGTAGAATGCCACTATATTCAGGTGAGGGGGGGGGAGGTGTGGTTCTAAACCACTGGTCAATTTGTATAGTTGAAGAAACAGTGGAGGGGGAACTATAGAGCAATATGTTTGGTGTGTGGGTGAGCACTCCAATACACAGCTATGTATCTGGTCTCCCACAACTGGTAAATATTTATAGTGCTATGTGGGAGTAGCTGGTAATATCTAACTATTCCCATACAAGACCTCTCTCGCTGCTATGGAGAAGGTGTAGTTGGTGCCATAGCTGAGAGTGGTGTTAGTGGAGAAGGTGGTAGAGGTGGTGGTCTGTGGATAGCTCAGGGAAACAGGAGGAGGAGACACCTCCACAGAGGGTGTGCCCCTCTCATTAGTGATGGAGAACTGCAGAGTCACTCTGACAGTGTCCGCTTCATATATAACATCAGCAAATGTTATGTCTGACACAACTATGGGAGGAAGGAAAGATAGTCTAGTTACTCTGATATCACCATACAATGCATTTTATAAAGGTATCATCACCAGAAACCGTGAAATAAGCATAGCTAAATATCTACTTCCTATCTTGAGTGGAATATAGAGGAAGAGAGATCACGTTCACTTAATATTCATATATCAAAAAATGGTGAAGACAGTATATTCTGAAATTATTTTTAAAAAATCAATTTCTCAATTTAAATTTCAAAAAGAGAAAATTTTCTCTGAAATGCAATACAACAGACATTTCTTGTTTTGTGACACTTGTTCTATTGGTGAACCTTTCATCAACCAATATCTTTCATACTTGGAAAACCAGTGACCACAATATTTCCATTCTGTCATCAATATTTTAATGAGCCACTGAATGGGAAATGGTCTAATTAGTTTTGGATGAATCAGTGGCAATGACGTCACAAGGGGGACAGCTGCAGCAAGAACCCAATGTAAGTGATACACTACTTCAACAAACTTCAACAATTCCTCCAGTTAGGAGACCAAATTCTGTCAGTATGCCCAGGAGTGGCAGTAGCACATAAGTACCAAGCTAGGTAGCATATGGAAGGAAAAAAAAAATGCAAAAGAGCAGCAGAGTAGCAAATCTGAAGGAAGAAGTGAAGAGGTCCTTTGGTAAAGTGAAATAATTTCTCATAACCTCAGAGCCTAGTGACACTACAACTTCACCCAGCTCTGATTCAGGCACAGTAAATTAGGCTTAAAGACTTTCTTATTTATCATGATGAAATCTAGCTACTTGCAAAATAATTGCTAGCTAGCTTTGCCTACTTTTAGTGTGGAGCTGGATATTTAATAGCTAGCTATATAGCTACAGAAAATGAGGATGAAGACTTTGTGATTTCTCATGGTAATACTTGCTAGCTAGCATGCCACTTTCAGTATGGAGGTAGATATTTAATAGTTAGCTATACAGCAAACTGTGTAATCATTAATCTTACACTTGGCTACAACATTTACAGCTAATATATTAGCTTTAAGGTTTGATTATTCGGGCAGTTACTAACTATAAATGTCATAACACTATGTAAAAAAACAAAAAAACAATTGAACACTTAGCCAACAATGGAAATCAGAGCTGGATGAAGCTTAAGATGAATCAGTGTATCTTCCCTCTGAAGTTATGAGAAATTATTGCACTCTCAAAAGGGACCACTTTACTTATTCCTTTAAAAGAGCTGGGTCTTCAGAATAGCTACTCTGCAGTCGCTAAGTTACTATCTTGCTATGCATGAATGTAGTGCTACCACTCCTGGATATACCGGCCAAATTTGGCCTCCTAACTCCAGGAATCGTTGAAATTTGTTGAAGTAGCTCATCACTTAAATTGACTTCTTGCTGCAGATGTCCCCCTTGTGATGTCAAGAAATAGTTACACCGAAAACAGGAAGTAAATATTTAAGCTAAATTTTTTTCATGAATATTGGACCTAAAATTTCCAAATTTGTTATGCATAAGGGCAACAGGATGAAACATCAAAAAAAAAAAAAAAAAAAAAAAAAAAAAAAAAATTCCTTCCATTTCAGTTATCCTTTAATAATATGGTATCCACTACTGTAGCTAATGGTTACATAACAGAGAGAAAGAAATTTTAAATAGATTAACAATAAAGTTTAGGTCATAAGGAACATCATTTTAACCTCAGAAAGACCTCTCTCTCTCTTATCAATGTAATAGATAGATCCGGACAGTCTAAAAAAAAAAGAATATCATAATAAAGTGCTAGTTTCATTGAATGAGGTATTTTACTATAAATCAACTACAGATTTCTTTATGTTAAACTTTAGTGTCCACACCCTCTCTCTGTGGTGACTAGGGAGGAGGTGGAACGAGATGTAAGGTAAGGTGTGTCCACACTCACATCTTCCCTCACAGGATGAGGCCACCTCTGCTGGTGTGTGTCATGGTGTACCCACAATGTACAGAGGAGCTGCACTATAAGTTAATGCACTAATAAGCTACTAACATACACACACACACACACACACAGCCAGTCAACAGTCACTGCATGGTGGAGGTCAGAGAGGTCAATCTATACATCAAAGGTAGAGCTCTCACACACGGACACACCATCAGGAGTGCTAAGAATATTTGTATTTCCTGATAATTCACTCTCTGACAGTCACATACTTTTAATGTGGTCAAACAGTGATCACTGCCACTTGACTACAAAAATCTACACTATATAGTAATCCAAGTATGGCAGTCCATGCACCTGCACTACAGTGCATGCACCTGCACTACACAACAGGATTGGTTAAATACATTTAATTTGAATTATGAAGGGAAAAAATTTTATTAATTACAATAAATAATTATGTAATATTAACTCACTATATGATCTGATATTCCAATGTAGAGAGAAGACTGGGATTTCACTAGTTTGGAGATTAAACATATAGTGAGTGCAGACATGTAGATCAAAGGAGTCTATGGATGCCCCACAGTAATAGCGTCCAGTAATATCCTCAGTGTTGTTGTATGTTATCCTCAGAGACTGTGTTGTCACATTACCATAGAGTATAGTCCTGTGGAATGAGGGCATGTCTCTGATGTCCGAATAATCTTTGTCTAGCCACTCATTAGGTATTGGTGGCCCATCCAATACTGCAGGAAGATTGATTTAAAGACATTGTCGATGCCCAAAATTTTATCAGTAGAGCCTTGATATGCTGGGACAGCATAGTCTGAGATGACATCGTCTGGATAATATGTGGGCACACTAGACTCCTGCAGAACAAACGTCACTGGAGCGTAATAGGCAAGATTGGCCATCATCGGGAGAATATTTTTATCACAGATTCCTCCTTTATCAAGATATGTCGAATTGATTTTTACTTCATACCTTCCAGCATCAGACTGCAACATTTTGGATATGGTGAGATATGTCCCATTATTGCTTATACTGTGTCTACCATCAGAAGTGAGTTCAGTTCCATTGTGGAACCACACCAGGGAGCGGATTATTGGACTGGAAATATATATCCTAAGTTCCATTCTCTCATTGAGTGTGAAGGCTCGTTTGACTGGCTCTTCAGGTAACAGCGATTCTGTGGGGCAAGTTCAAGTTTACCATGTGATCACTAGACCATTATTGATTTCATATATTTATGAACTACAAGCAGCATATACCCAGTGTCACCTGGACAATGTTAACATGAAACATTATTGAAGCCACTAAAATTTTTGCTTGGTTGGTCCTTTAATTAACTTGTGGCAGCCAAAAAAACTTCCTGTGTTGTGGCTAAGATCAAACCACACCCATTGACGAACCCATATGTGGTTAATAATGCTAAACCTGTAACCTGGTAACCACATGCCAAATTTCAGCTGGCTGGTCCATTAAAATGCCTTTGGTAGCCAAAATTTCTTCCTGTAGGTGTGTTTATGACAAACCCACACCAATATGTTGTTAGTAATGCTCACCCAATTAGTTGGAGTTCATATGCCAAATTTTCAGCTCTATGGTCCATTAATTAGACTGGTTTAACCATTAAGTATTTGTTAGTCAAAACCACTTTCTGTGGTGTAGCTCTAGATAAAGCACAGCAATTGTGGTTAATGATAACCTGATACTTGGAGCTGCCTTGCCTAATTATGGATTAATTTGTATTTTAATTGACTTTCGGTAGCCAAAACAACTTCCTATGAGTGTGGTATAACAAAACCACACCCATAAGTATACCCCTATGTGTTCAATAGTGCTCACCCGGGGTTTTAAAGACCAAATGCCAACATTTTGCTTTTTCTGTCCAAGGGTTTGGGTATCATTCCTAGACATACATATCTACATGCACATGCACACACACACACACACACACACACACACACACACACACACACACACACACACACACACACACACACATACATACATACATATGCACGCACACAAATGCACGCACGCACGCACGCGAGCACACACACACAAACACACATACATACATACATACATACATACATACATACATACATACATACATACATACATACATACATACATACATACATACATACATACATACATACATACATACATACATACATACATACATATGCACGCACACATGCATGCATGCACGCACGCGACTACACACACACATACATATATACATACATATGCAGCGCACACGCGCGCGCACACACACACACACACACACACACACACACACACACACACACACACACACACACACACACACACACACACACACACACACACACACACACACACACACACACACACACACACACACACACACACACACACACACACACACACACACACACACACACACACACACACACACACACACACACACACACACACACACACACACACACACACACACACACACACACACACACACACACACACACACACACACACACACACACACACACACACACACACACACACACACACACACACACACACACACACACACACACACACACACACACACACACACACACACACACACACACACACACACACACACACACACACACACATACAGCAGTTTACAACTCGGACTCAAGCACCCTAATAAATTTGGAATCAATGTAGCCAGGGGAAGGTTTTACTACCTCAACCACGCCATATCTTTTCATGCATGCACATCAGAAAGAAAAAAAAGCTAAAAATGGTACATATGGCTGGATAAACTCTTGGATTACAGACCTGAAACATGCAAGCACACACAACAGGGGTGTCCATCCAAAAATACTTGGTCACCACAGTTATATTTCAGAGTACAATTTAATTAACTAAATTAGATTTCTAACTAACTGATTTGTGCCTCCCTGTGCTGGATATTGAAAAAAAAAAAAGAAAGCCAAAAAAAAAATAATATTTTTATTTACTTTTTTAATGCATCATACATTACCAAAATAATTGCTATTGTCTTTGTTGTTATTTTTTGCTAAGCGAGGCTACGAGAAGTGTGAGAATTTCTGTACTCGAGGAGCAGGCTTGGAAAGAAAAGATTAATAAAAGACTAATAATTTCCGCCCAAAACCCAGCTTATTTATGACTTAATGTTTCCACTTGATCATGGGTAGGAAAAAAAAGAATGGGGAAAGAAAAATGGGGGAGGGGGAAAAAAGAATAAAGAAAGGCAAAAAATAACTCGACCATGACCTCAGCACTGGTGGTCAGAGGAAGTTCCACAACAACAAGATCAAGAACAAGATTCCCAACAAAATAGCACTTAGACTTCAAAAACTTTAACTAGTTCATGGGTAAAAAAAGCCTGTCGCCAATTCTTTTTTTTTTTGTGGTTTGTTTGTTTTTCTAATTAATAAATGTTGACCGTTTATACTCCGGGAGCTGTTTAAGAAGCCCTGGTGCCTCTCTATGATCAGGTTGTGTCCACAGTAAACTGCTTGGTGTCACTTTGGCAACATAGCACCAATTGGACATTCCTGTACAACATGACTCAGTGAGTGCCACCTGGCCACACCTCTTTCTCGGGGTGTATCAGGATACTAATTGTTTATACATATATATATTTTCATATTTTCATTTTCCTGCCAAACCACCACACCAAATGGAAGCCACTCTTCGGCTTAGACACTTCCTACACTGAGGATTGCTTATAACCCAAAATATTTAAGTCACCTGTTCACACCTCTTCTTGTGCACATGTGAGGCTAAGGCACTGCCTATTTTGCTGTGATCTGCCCTGCCCTGCCAATTTATCTGTCAAGGCTAAAATAAAATCAAAAAATGAAGATTTGAAGCATGTGATTGTGGGTTTAAGCCCCCACCACCAGGGATTTCTTTCTTCCCTTCCTTTTCTTACCCCCTTTTTTTCCTTCTCCCCTCCCCCTTTACCTTTTCCTCCCAGTTCCTTAGTTGATCTGCTGTTGCAGCTGCTTCTCATCTGAATTTGCAACTGCTACTTTCCCGATTGCTTAACCATATCTATCTGCTCAATAAGTCTCATAAAGTGGTGAAAAAAAAGGAATTTAAAAATCATTGAACTTGAATCCCATAACAAAGATCACTCTGGCACTTTCACCAACAATTGTGTTTATCATGAAATTTTTAATTTAATTCATTCACTTAATTTAAATACAATTACCCACAGTATATCCTATTGTCAGTTCATTTGTAGCACAGTCTCTCTGAATTCAAAATGAAGAATAAAGTTAATTACATGCTAATGGCTGCACTTTATAGCGGCCATAATTGCTTGTTAGTATATGAAAATGAGCAACCAAAACTGAAGGAGCACACTATCAAGGTAGCTGGGATGTAGCCAAAGTGGCCATGTTATTATTTCAGTTAACTTTCTTCATTCACTTCATTTTGTCAATGATAACACATCACCACATATTTCTGTGAGCATGTGCAGGAGCACATCTAGATTTATATAAAGGGGGCCTCTTTTACATTCCAAAGAGTGGGTGTGGTTTCTCAAATTTATAGGGGTATATATATATATATATATATATATATATATATATATATATATATATATATATATATATATATATTTTTTTTTATCATATATTTTTAACTTGCTAGAAATACCTAGCTTTGCACAGGTAAAAAGATTTTTTATTTTCATAAACAATCTAATCCTAAAGCCAGCAGCTGTGAGGCACTTCCAAATCTCAATAAAGTAATAAAAATTAAGCTAACCATTTTTCAATTTTAGTTACTTTGCTTCAATTTACATTCCAGTTCACCAGGTCACCAAAAGCTATAAACCACTTTCTATTTGTGGCAGCCAACTCTATTGTTTTCGGGCTTTTTATTTTGTATGGAAAATTAGATTTCTTTGTGCCTCCACTAAGGTTATTTTTGAATCTACAATACACTTTATTTTGAACCCCATCACCCAAGGTTAACGTCTGCAAAATTTTATTAAAATCAGCTCAGCCTTTAGGAGCCTTATTCAATATAAAATAGTCAAGGTTGTGTCTTATGCATAAACACAGGGTATCTATATATAAATAGCTTTTTAACTCCGTGTGTGTGTATATACAAGTGACCAAAGCTATTCCAGGCTGACTAATGTGGAAACTGTGTAGGATCTGTGGTTTGGAGGGCAACTGTATTGAAAAAGTCCTGAAGGAAGAACAGGTTGTGTTGCTGCTCTTGGTGTAACTGGAACTAGAAAAGGAATTCATTCTGGGAGAGATTTAAAAATGTAAAAAAAATAATAATTTTGTATTTGGTTAATGATGTAATGTTTTAGGTTTCTACAGGAGTAGGTGGTAGCATAAACATAATAATTTATCTTTGAGAATAAAAGGTTTACAGTACATGAATAAACAAGAACCAGGAAATGGAGGCAAGGGCTTGGTGTATTAAATAAGGAATTATCTGGCACAGTAAAGGAGTGAGGAGGGATAGGGGGCAGACTCAGACTCTGAGACAAGGGGAGCCTGATTAGAGGAACCAGTTTTCCCTTAGCAAAGCTTTGTGGCTGCATCAAGAGTTGGTATGCCTTCTCACTCTCACAGAGTCACCAACAGATCTTAAGATTAAAGAGTAGGAAAATTTATGCATTTTGAAATGCTAACCCATTGATTGATCTATAGTAAGTTGTGAGAAATAAAACAATTTAGATGAACTTTCCAACCTCTAGGCTGAAGCTGCAGATGTTCCTCTAGTACAGTGCCCATCAACCATTTTCAATTCTATTCATGCCAACCAGTGAATCTTGTTCACCCTTACATTGGGAACTAACAGGAGGCTACATGGGAAGAGAAGGAGTCAAGGGTGGGTGGAAAACAAACTACTTACTTGATAAATTTATCAAACTAACTTAGCCAAGCCCATCTGGTGAACAATCACTTACTCTAGCTGATGGGGGCGTGAGGGTTGGGGTGGCTTTGAAAAAGCCTCCAACTTTGATTTTCCCATGATTTCTCTGGAGAATTTCACTTGAAAATTTAAAATTTATGAAGATAATTTTGGCAAAAGAAGATGAAAAACACCTATGAAAAAATGTTGGGGTTCAGTCCACACTATCTAAAGGCTAACTACACCTTCAGCTAAAATCAGGCAAGCTGAAGGTTTAGCTAGAGCTAAAATTGGAAAAGGATAATTATTCTTATAATTCACCATTGTGCAATAGCAGAAATCTGGCTGGATTTAGTAAATGTATTTCAGTTGAAATTGGTGGATCCACCACTGTGTGTGTGTGTGTGTGTGTGTGCATGCGTGTGTGAGTGTGTACGTGCACGCAGTGAGTGTGTACGTGCACGCAGTGAGTGTGTACGTGCATGCATGCGTGTGTGTGTGTGTTAATACATATTATCTGGACTGACATATACACTTGCCATGCTATACTTACCATGCACTTTCACTACTTTATCATCTGCTCCAAGAACTGTTCCATTCAATATTATAGTACAGGTATACCTGCAGTATCTCAGGGTAGCAAGAGAGTAAGTTGTGTTGAAACTTTTACCGGTGTGCTGTAGTAACCATCAAATCTCTCCATAATCAACCATAGGTAAATCACAGGGTGTGCCTCTGCAGGCTCCAACTCACAGGTGAACTGCACTATATCGTGAATTCTGACAGGTCCTTGACTTGGACTAGTGGAGATTCGTATTGAAGGGGCTGCAGCTCCAACTCTGCACATAATGC
Source organism: Lycopodina hypogea (assembly GCA_963969325.1). Lineage (NCBI taxonomy): Eukaryota > Metazoa > Porifera > Demospongiae > Poecilosclerida > Cladorhizidae > Lycopodina > Lycopodina hypogea. Next base: position 8,582,444 of record OZ017792.1, read on the forward strand.
CACTGGATACTGCAATGGGTACACATCAATGTTAATATGACAAGGAGTCCACACAGTTAGAGCTAATACTCTTGTCATCACATAGTGACAGCTGACATACGTAATATGGGACCATCATCATCACGGGAATAGAAATGTTCGCTAGAATAAATATTCTGCAGCACTAATGACGTAATATATCTGGTAAATTTGTAGAGTTTAGCACTTCCGGTGGAAAAAAAGAATAGTGACTATAGGCCCACCTCTGATTGTGATGGGGTACCAAATTATGAAATTCTATGAAAATGAAGTGTAGTAAGGAGGTGTAGTTTGTCTGTGTGCTTCTGTCTCTCTGTGTGCCTGCCTGCTGCCTGCTTGTGATGTGGTGTGTTGTGTGTGCATGCAGTATGTGTGTCTGTGTCTGAATTCCATCTGTCTGTCTCTGTGTGTGTACTGCCTGTGTGTGTTTGTTTCCCTGAGTTCTTGACAGAGTAAAGGACAAGTTCACCATACATCTTATTACAGGAAATACAGGAGGCCATCAAAAGCTTGCCAGGAACAGTAGTCACCTGGATACTCTGGGGAAACTTCACAATCTTGATATGGATAAGTTGAGAAGCTTGCACAATCTTTTGAGTGTGTTTATGAATCAACTTTATTTTGTCTTCCCTTGGTAATCATTATTAGTCTCTTTCCCTTACCCACATTAGCAACATTTAGAATAGTAACTTCACTCTCCTCATCTTACCCATCAGTCACTAACTGGCCAACTAGCCATCAAAATAACTGGATTAAGTTACTAAATTCATTACACCCTCCTTCTCTCCCTCTTCAATTCCAAGATCATCTTATTTTATGGATTTTACTACTAGAACAACAATGGAGTTCTCCACCTCATCCCCTTCATGGGCATGAAGGTATACAGGCATCACAGGAGTAGCCACCTCCAGATCAGTGTTGGCCACTCATACTGTGCAAACTGGCACTGGAGTACTTTTTCTAGCAAGATCTGATGAAATCGTCAGAAAATTACCCCCATGCTGGCTAGCTATTTTACACTAGTTTTTTTTTTTCACTGCTGATGTGGTTGTGACATTGTGAAACTGAAACTGAATGTGTTAGCTAGACAGACAACAGCAGACTCCCCTGTCTTCTGTCCCACCATGTTTGTTGTACCCTGTACTGCAGCAATGTACAGGAATTTATGACTGTGTGCTTATAATGGGCCTCACTCAAACGTCAAGTATTAGGTGAAATGTAGATCAATGGCCCTCTGTGTCTCTTTAAATACAAGTGATTATCTTTTTCCACACATTCACATTGGTGATGGAAGAAGTTTAAAACTGATGGGGCACTTTCGAAATGTGTTCCAGGCCACACACTATTAAGTACACCCAGCTGTATAATCCACACAGGACAGTCTAGTAGAATTAATTTTTTTAAAAACAGAAGAGGATTGTATTACGATATATGAAATTAATTACTGAAGTTTCCTCCTCCAATCACTGACAATTATAAATTCATTGGCCATTGTATGTATGAAAATATTATTAATTTTGATTTAACCATAATGACACTATTGATTAATTGTGGTTTCTTTACTTTTATAGTATTAGTGAAAAACCCGCTTATTTGATGGGTTATAGTCACAAAAGCATCTGCTTTAAAGGCATATGTTGTAAACTTTTAAAACGAAAGTGAACATACAATTAGGTCAGTTTTTTTCATTTAGAAGTACTATTTTTTTGGCATTTTTAAGCCTCACACACAAAGAGGAAGAGGTGTGGCTAGATGGGACCCACCCTATGTTATTCGCAAGTCAAGTTATGTCTCCATACCAAGTTTTAGGCCTGTATCTCCATTCTTATTTCTATTAAAAGCATTATTTTGGGCTCATTTTTGTAATATAGAAAGGGGTGTGGCCATGTAGACATACTCAAGATGTTCCCCTGGTGACACTGATTCTAAGTATATATGGGTTTATAGGTCTAACTTTTAGCATGAATCGAGAATATACTGACAGACAGACAGACAGACAGACAGACAGACAGACAGACAGACAGACAGACAGACAGACAGACAGACAGACAGACAGACAGACAGACAGACAGACAGACAGACAGACAGATAGACCATTCACATTTTATAGTATAGACTAGCAGATATATCCGTCGTTGGCCAGCATATAATATATACGACATATGGAACGTATGGATTGTGTGTGCTTCTATACCTCTAGTGCTTCCTGAGAGCTTTCGTTTACCAAAATCATATGCATTATAAGCCCCTTTACCACTGTCTAAAAGAAACTCTTTAATTGAAAGGGATATTACACCTTAGAAGTCACCTGCATATGGTTAGGCACAATTGGCTGCAAGTTGGTGTGTAGCCCTGAATAGTAGCTCCAGTGATAATAGACTGATTTTTAATTTTGAGTTGACAGGTTCTGAGCTATCAGGTTTTCAGTTAACTTTTTTTTTCCCCTCTTTTCTTTAGGTTTTCAGTTGATAGTTTTTTGGGGAGAGGTTTTCACTTGATAGGTTTACTTGTTTGGGATAACCTTTTTTTAAAAGCTCTGTACTAAACAGGGTTCCAGAACTTGCTCGCTTAAATAGGCTCTTAGTATTCTGCCCAATAATGATATTGAACTGAGTATATGCCAGCAGTACACAATACTTACACATAGCTAGTTACTTAATCACACAAATAATACTAACATTGACACTAATCTATAGTGAAGCAGACATGATACACTTAATGGATATGACAACAGTGCACAATACTTACACATAGCTAGATAGTAACACAAACAATACAATCATTTACACTAATCTCAATAATTAAAGAAACATGATACAATTAATGGACAGTAGTTACATCAAATAAACACAATGAAAGAAGAAGGAAAAATAAGCAGAGTCAACATAACTACTTTTTATCAGGTATCAGAGAGGAAGGGGGGGGGGGGGGGGGGGAAATGATAGAAAAGGGAAAAGGAAGAGGGAAAGGAAATGGAGGGAAAAGTGAGAGTAACATGCACAGTTGTGAATCACAGCACTGCCTTACTACTGGAAAGGAAGGAAGAAAAAAAGATCAAAATGAAAGGGAAAAAATGAAAATGACCTTCCACTGGAAGGAAAGGAAGCTAACCAAAAAAAAAAAAAAAAAAAAAAAAATATATATATATATATATATATATATATATATATATATATATGTATAGTTGAAAATGATAGAAGAAAGGGGGGAAAATGGAAAGAATAAGTATAGAAGGGAAAAAATATAAAAGAAAGGAAGAAAAAAAACAGAAAGAAAGGAAAATGGTAGAGAAAAAGAAAAAGGTGGGAAAAAATAGAAAGAATTTTAAAAAAATAGGTACAAGGATAAAATAAAAGAAAAATAAGAAAAAGAATATAAAGGAAAATAAAAGAGAAGGGGAAAAAGATAGAAGGAAAAAAAAGATAGAGAGAAAAAAGATGGAATGAAAAAAAGAAGAAAAAAAAAGAAGAAAAAAAAAGAAAGAAAAAATAGAAAGAAAAAAAAAATGGAAGAAACAAAAAAAAATAGAGGGAAACAAATAAATGGGGGTAAAAGAAAATGAGGAAAAAAGGGAAAAAAGAAAGAAATTGAGGGAGAATTGAACCACCAACCTTCATCTTTGTTTACCATTTCACCACAATCATTGATGCATTTTTTGAATTGAAATTTTGAGTTATTCTTATCCTCACCAGGAGTGCCACTTTCAACAAAAAAATTTATTGGTGTAAGAATATGTCAGGATATCCATAATATTCAAAAGAAATATTATTGGGGGCCATCTGATCAAAACTGTGGGAGGAGTTCTTGAGTTGCCAACCTTTGTTTTTCCTTTCAATTCTGTAATTTTCTGGTGTTTCTCCAACTTCAAATGCTGACCAATTTGACCTTTCTGACTAGCTGCAAATGCAGTTACATATTTTTTTATTTTTTTTACAGACACATTAATCTTCCTATAAAAGGAACTTGAATGATCTTCCATGTGTTGCAGTGGTCAACACAGCTTAAGATCTCAGGGTCACTTTATGAGGAGGTAAAACAATGTCCTCCTTACTTTACTTGTTATTTCCTTTAAAGTTCACAACATCCATGCAGCCATATTGTGAGGTACTAATGAAATTCATGGTGCAATTTCTTGCTCTCAATGGAAGCATACACAAGATGTTTTCATGGAACGAAGGTAAACTGATGCTACTACTTTTTGAGTTGTTTTTCGATTGAACATGAGAGCTTACCAGGAACAGCAGTCACCTGGATACTCTGGGAAACTACACAATCTTGATATGGATAAGTTGAGAAGCTTGCACAATGTTTAAGAGTATGTTCATGAATCAACTTCATTTGGTCTTCCCTTGGCAACAATTATATCTCTTCCATCTGCTGATGTATTTGTGACATTGTGAAACTGAATGTGTTAACTAGACAGACAACAGCAGACTCCTCTGTCTTCTGTCCCACCATGTTTGTTGTACCCTGTACTGCAGCAATGTGCAGGAAGTTTATATGACTGTGTGCTTATAATGGGCCTCACTCAAATGTTAAGTATTAGGTTAAGTGCAGTTAACAGCTCTCTGTATCTCTTTGGTGATGGAAGTTTAGAACTGAGGTGGTACTTTCAAAATGTATTCCTGGCCACACCCCATTTGATTAAGCACACCTAGTTGTATTATTCATACAGGACAGTCTAGTAGAATTCATTAAAAGCGAGAAAAGGAGTACATTATGATATATGAAATTAATTACTAAGGCTCCCTCTCTTATCATTGGCTACTATAAAATTCATTGGCTATCGTATGCATGAATATGTTATTAGTTTTATTCAACCATAATGATACCACTGATTAATTGCGGTTTCTTGTCTTTAATAGTACTAGCGAAATACCCACCCATTTAATGGGCTGTAGTCACAAAAGCATCTGCTTTGTAGGCATATTTTGTAGCCTCCTAAAATAAAAGTGAACATGCAATTAGGTCAGTGTATTTTTAGAAGTACTATTTTCTTTTTTGGCCTAGCACACAAAGAGGAAGAGGTGTGGCTAGATGGAACCCACCTCATGTTATTCACAGAGTCAAGTTGTGTCTGCATGCCAAATTTTACGCCTTTAGTTCCATTCCTTTTTTTTGTAGAAGTATTATCTTGGCTCTTTTTTTAATATAGAAAGGGATGTGGCCATATAACATACTCATGACATTCCCATGGTGACACTGATTCTAAATATATATGGATTTGTGGATCTAACTTCAAGCATGAATCAAAGATATACTGACACACAGACAGAGAGACAGATTATTTGCACCTTATAGCATAGACTAGCAGATATATCCACTGTTGGCCACCATTTAATATATATGACAGATGGAACACATGGAGTGTGTGTGTGTTTCTATGCCAGCACTTTCTGAGAGCTTTCGGTTACCAAAATCATATGCATCATAAGCCACTTTACCACTGTCAAAGGAACACTCTTTATTGAAAGGGATATCACACTGTAGAAGTTAGTGTATAGCCCTGAATAGTAGCTCCAGCCGATAATAGACAGATTTTTTATTTTCAGTTGACAGATCCTGAGCTATCAGGTTTTCAGTTGATGAATTGTTCTCCTCTAGGTTTTCAATTGATAGATATAGTTTAGGAGAGGTTTTCAGTTGATAAGTTTACTAGTTTGGGATAACCTTTTTTTTTCTTTTTCTTTTTTCAAGCTCTTTACTAAGCTACAGGGCTCCAGAACTCACTCCCTTAAATAGGCTGTAAATCTTCAGCCCAGTAATGATAATGAACTGAGTATATGACAGCAGTGCATAATACACACACACACGCATGCACACACACACACACGCATGCACACACACACACACGCATGCACACACACACGCATGCACACACACACACACGCATGCACACACACACACACACACACACACACACACACACACACACACACACACACACACACACACACACACACACACACACACACACACACACACACACACACACACACACACACACACACACAATTCTATGCTCAACTTTTAAAAATGTCACACCTTACCTTTCGTTCATGCTGTCCTCACCATTATCCTCAACTGCACAAGTAATGCGGCTTTGACTCTTGATTCTATTCAAATGTTGTGTATTATTTTAGTTGATTGCTTACTCTTACTCTATGGCCAATCTCGAGTTTTAGAGTCCATCTTAAATTCTTTGAATAGAAATATTTAACTTACTATTTGGTTATCCCATATTTGAACTTGGCTAGTGCAAAATACCATTGTTTTATCCTCCAATTCCACTTGACACTACAATAGTTGTTGATAAAATCTTACTTGTACAGTCACATTAAGGATTATAGATTTTATTTGATTTAATATGATGGCTAATTGGAATTCATTGTTTCAATAATTACGGTATAATCCATGTTAAACGTTTCAGTTTCTAAACAACCTACCAACCCAATCTTGCTGTTTGAAAATCCCTTGCAACAAATATTCAAGTAGGAATGACCTAACCTAGTCAGGCACTCAAGGATCATTCTTGCAAAGTTTCATCAAAATCTGTTTAGCCGATTATAGCAAATACAAGAGTACAAGCAGAGAATTCCTTGTTTATATATACAAGTGCATCCATTGTATCTCATTGCATTGCTCTAAAAAGCAGGAGTTGCTGGTAGCAACTTGGGTGCTGGCTTTTACTCTCATGTTTGTTGATGATTTTTGGACCAATCAAACCAACTTGATTAATACTTCCATGCCCACAAGAGAGTAATAACACTCCTGGTAACATGGAGACCACATGATATATTTCTACCTCATTGGTTCATGGTGGTGAAAAGAACTTCCTGTGGGTGTGGCTACCATAATTCTCTTTTGGCTGATACAAAGTTTCCTCCTCCTATCATTCCATGCCGAAATTCTTCAAATGAATTAGATTTGAGATATTTGTATGTGAAATCTCGTGTGATAGACGCATTCGTAATCCAGACTAATCCTAATATTTATTTAGTTACCTCTCTCTGTTAGTCTGTGTGCATGTGTCCATTGAACTCCTCCCAGAAATGTGTAGACTAAGAAATTCATTATTGTCTTGAGGTCAATCATCTTGAGCAGATTATTCTTGAATGGAATTTGCTTGTCAGTGCAAGACCTTCATTAATGTTTTTAATGTACTAGATAGCTCGTGTCTATGCATATGGAACACATGGTAGTGATCCATTGATAGTGATCCATTGATGCTATAAACTATAGCTGACAAGATATTATTCACCTTACTCTTGTTATATTTACTCAGTGAATCATCATGTACTGACTGACAATGACCAAGTAAGAGTGTCATGGGATGGAATGGAGACAAATAAAACTTAAATGGGCTGAAGAATTGATTTACTTGTATTTTTATGTTGCTCTCTATGTCATGCATCTTTTTCAAGTGTAAAGACAGTTAATCTGTCTATTTATGAATGGGACTTTCCGCTGATACTACAGGAATAATTCTGTAGCATTTTTTTGTGTGTGTGTTTAAATGTTATATTTGTATTATGACTGATCTATCAATATCAATGTGTTATAATTATGGCACTTTTGCTCACAATTATACAATTTTATTACCTTTTTCTGTGACCTTGTCTTGCACATAATCTAGATCACAAATATCATGCATATGATCATGGGTTGTTAATATGTACAATCTTGGACACAGTTCTTATCTTATCATTAACTTTATGTACCTTAAATTTAGGCCTTGATTACAGATGATGCTAGCATAATTTTCCTATATAAAAAAGAGAGATGTGTGTGCCCTTCCCTCTGTCCTTAACACTAAATGTGTTCTCAAATTGAAAGGGTACTTCCTGAGATAGCAGGTAGATGAAATTTGGCATGAGGATGGCGTAGTGTCAAGGTTAGTGTTCATCCACTTTATCTCTCTTTTTTTGGTCTGGAGGAACCCACATTGCCTCCAAGCTACCATATTTACAGATTCAAAACAAAAAAAAAGAGGACACTTTGAGAGGGGGGGGGGGGGGGGGGGTAGCATATTTTACTAGTGAACTTTTTGTGTGTGAAGGAGCACATTAATAAAATGTAATGGGGGAACAAGAAATAGCATCTCTAATCTCAGGCTCCCTCATTTTTATTCACCACAACAGAGGAATGGGCTCAATCTTTAAACCTCTACCTGACTACAGTCTAAGTATAAAATATTCATATCATCAATTTTATGCAAGAATATCAATAATTTGGAATTGAAAAGATCCCACCTTCACTTACTCTGGTTAAAGATTTTTGATTAACATGGCAGATGTGCAATCCTGATGATGCTTCACTGTGTGAAATGAAAAATTCACTCTACTGCACTAATTGCATTGTTACCTATTTCACCAAAACACTGGGATTCTCATTCTCTCCTGTTCTCCCAAACATGAACAATTTGATCTTCAGTTTTGGAGTGGATTTGCACTTACCTTTGGGCATTGTGAGCTTTAAAATATAATCATCAAATCAAGAAATACCCTTCATAGGAAAGGTGGTAGGCTTTACGATAGCATGCGGTGCATCGCACACAGTCACAATAATTTATCAGAAAAGAAATATATATAAAAATGATACCCACCACAATCCCCAACCACAATCTTCCCCACCATCTACCATAAGTAGTGGGAGGGGCATAGGGACGAGAAAGTATGCTAACTTAAATTTCTGCTCTTCCAGACCACCTCACTGCGCTATTGTTGCTAAGCTGGACTTTTGGTATGAAAAGAAAGTGCGACTATTTCAGGGACAAATATTTTTCAACAAAAAGAAGACCAAAATCCCGGACATTTTCAGATATTTCAAAAATCCTCCCGGACTGATATATAATGACCAAAAAGGAGGACATGTCCGGGTAAAGCCGGACTATATGGTAGGCCTACATAACGGGACACATTCCCGATTGTGATCCCTGTCTGGATCACGTGACTTGGGTTACCCAGAGTTCGACCTTTTACCAACCTACCAACGTCACTAACCCAGACAGTGACACAGTAGCATTAACTCTGGGCAGATATTTAAGGAGATGAGGTACTTAACGGCTCCTCTGACTGTTAGTACTAGTACGCAGTTGTGGCCTCGAATGCTAGAGAGCGGAAATAAGCTGATGGCCTGGGGGAGGGGTGTCGCTACCAGCTCTTCAGCCTGGATAAAGAACATTTGTACGGAGTGGTGGGATGTGAAGGTGCCTTCTGTATGGTGTTCTTTATCCTCAGTATGGGCTGGAGTGAAGGGATGTTTGTCCTGGTGGATGTATAATACTACCTTTCGGTTGCTTGGGCCCTTGAAGGCTTTGTGCCTATTACTAATCTCTCCTTTGCTATATGTTGTGGGAAAGGTAAAGGAGGTATTCTTCTCTTTTTTCCTTATTTTCATCCCCTCAAGACTCATCCCCTCAAGATTCTTCCCTTCAAGATTAATCCACAATGTCAAACCTATAGATGAAAATAATCCAGTGTGGCCAGACCATGGTGAGTTACAAACACCTAAAGATGTCTTGTAGATATAGTGTGGATAATTTATTTTGGGGTGATTGGGGGGGGGGGGGGGGGGGGGGGTGAATAGTGAAACTAAACATTTCACCTTGAGCTGGAGGGACTGACTGTAGTGGAAATACATATATTGTCTTCTGATGTAGACATTGCAACGGCGATTAGTGATAATTTTGTCTCTAAGTCTGAGAAGTGCTACAGTGACCTCCAACGACTAGAGGATATGGGTATGCATAACTATGGTAACTGCAAGGTGTGATACATGTACAGGCTATTATTTTTCTTGTGTACTTGGTATTCAGGAAGTCGCCTCCACAAGTACTGGTTTCGGGTCACATGTGCAGGCGAAGGTAGAGAAGAGGAGAGGGACATACTAACTGTGGTGAGGGAAGAGGAGTGGGGGGGACACAGGGAGGAGGTGAGGGGAGAGGAGTGGGGGACACAGGGAGGAGGTGAGGGGAGAAGAGTGGGGGGACACAGGGAGGAGGTGAGGGGATAGGAGTGGGGGACACAGGGAGGAGGTGAGGGGAGAGAAGTGGGAGATGCATGGAGGAGGTGAGGGGAGAGGAGTGGGGGGACGCAGGGAGGAGGTGAGGGGAAAGGAGTGGGGGACACAGGGAGGAGGTGAGGGGAGAGAAGTGAGAGATGCATGGAGGAGGTGAGGGGAGAGGAGTGGGGGGACACAGGGAGGAGGTGAGGGGAGAGGAGTGGGGACACAGGGAGGAGGTGAGGGGAGAGGAGTGGGGGACACAGGGAGGAGGTGAGGGGAGAAAAGTGAGAGATGCATGGAGGAGGTGAGGGGAGAGGAGTGGGGGGACACAGGGAGGAGGTGAGGGGAGAGGAGTGGGGACACAGGGAGGAGGTGAGGGGAGAGGAGTGGGGGACACGGAGGAGGTGAGGGGAGAGGAGTGGGGGGACACAGGGAGGAGGTGAGGGGATAGGAGTGGGGGACACAGGGAGGAGGTGAGGGGAGAGAAGTGGGAGACACAGGGAGGAGGTGAGGGGAGAGGAGTGGGGGACACAGGGAGGAGGTGAGGGGAGAGAATTGGGAGATGCATGGAGGAGGTGAGGGGAGAGGAGTGGGGGGACGCAGGGAGGAGGTGAGGGGAGAGGAGTGGGGGACACAGGGAGGAGGTGAGGGGAGAGGAGTGGGAGACACAGGGAGGAGGTGAGGGGAGAGGAGTGGGGGACACAGGGAGGAGGTGAGGGGAGAGGAGTGGGGGACACAGGGAGGAGGTGAGGGGAGAGGAGTGGGGGACGCAGGGAGGAAGTGAGGGGAGAGAAGTGGAAGATGCATGGAGGAGGTGAGGGGAGAGGAGTGGGGGGGACACAATGTAGACATCCTACCTTCTAATCTATTTCCCTCCTAATCCTAAAGGGAAAGGTATAGGAAGCCAAAGTCAGAGGTGGTTTAAGGGTTTAAGTCCAGGACTATAGTAATTGTGGCAGCCCAAGGATAGTGGAGGCAGTTCATAGTCAATCATGTGACAGTCATTTTAGCAAGTGAATGATTAGTTGAGCAAGTGTGTGACTTGCAGTGCAGGCAGTTAGCTCCAGTTCTGTGATCTCTTGATGTGCTCATAGACTCATGTGACCTACAACTGCCCCATCACACTGAAGAACGACATCAATGCTCTGAACAGACTCCTCAAGGCCATCGGGGTGAGTGTGCCCTGTGTGGACATCACCATGGCAACATGATGCATACCCTTATCTGTACCTTGCCGTGTCTCTCTCTCACTGTGCAGTGTCATCCTCTGCTCCACACTGTGCATGAGGTGAGGTTCTTCCCAGAGGAGAATGTTGTGGCCTTCACTCAGACTCTCCACCCGACAGGTTCCCTCAAAGACCACATCTATGAGGTGCTTCACAGGGGGCATTAAATAGAGTAGCATTAATTATTTCTTTATTTGTTTTTTTTTATAATAAGAGTAATTTAATGTTGTTTCCTGTAAGTGGGGGGGAGTATGTTTGTGTGTTAGTTATATATTACGTTCAGGAAGTGTATCTGTGCAACAAGCCGAAGTTTATTGAACTCTGTCATCAGTTAGAGTGTTCCATGTCACCAAACCACACCCATTGACAAAACCACACCCAATGACACCCGATCTGAAGAAAACATCGCTGGGACATGCAGTGAGGTGAGGTGCCCTTATCAATCCCTGAAGATTCATGGAGGTCCCTCCAGCTGTTTAGGAGTTAGAGTCTGCACATATACACAGACAGTCGGACACAGTCACAGTCAGACAAACATATTTTGAAACATAGCAAGATACACACGTGTGTCTGTCCACATGTCAGACCAAATGAGCTCAAATTATCATTGGGTGACTTCTGTAGATCAGATGATTATTTTGGCGGAGTCCCACCTGGCCACGCCCCTTCCTGTGGGCATCACACACAACACATAAATTGGAGATTTAGAACTTGTGGTTGCAAGTTTGAACCCCACTATGGTCAATGGGTGTAGGGGTATATGCTTTCTTTCCTCCCCCCCCCCCCCCCTTTTTTTGCCCTGCCTTTCCTCCCCTCCATTCCTTATTCCCATTCCCTTACCTCTTTTTCTTTGTTCCTAAGTTACCATACAACAGCAGCTGTTTTTTAGCTGAACTTACATTATTTTTCGATTGTTAGTTCGCTATCTTTCTGCTAAAGAATGCCTCACTGACAGACTGAAAGAGAAAAACTTAATAATCATAGCACTTGATTACTTAAATTAGTAAGATAACTCTGTCACTTTCACCATTGTGTTTGTAATAAAATTTTCTAGATTCCTTCACCTGATTGAAATGAAATACCCACTCCATTTTATTTGTCTGTTCATTTGTGGTACTCTCTCTTGAACTAAAACTGAAGAAACAATTTACCTGAAGATAGCTTTACTTTTATGCAGTGTTGACCATAGCTCACCAAAGGTGGGCCTAGCAAGCATTTGCTGGTACAATGTGAAGTGCTGTCCACACTCAACGGGTTTGCACCTCTCTCCAGCAACACCAAGTTCCAAATGTTTTCTTGCGTCCACACCAGCATAGTGCTGAACTCGCTCCACGTTGCCTGCGTGGGCTGAATAATTTGCTAGGCTGATTAATTGGTTTGTGTGTGCCTGGTATAAAAATGGGATATTTTATTTTGTCTCATGCCACTTTGTTCTGTCTTCTTCCCTCTGCAATGTCATCACATAAATGGAGGATAGAGAAGGAGAGAGCTCTTAGTAGCTAAACTCCTAATAGTGCACATCAACAATAAAGCCACAGGAATGTTAGATATATCTGAGCCGCCTGAAGCCTGCCCTTCTGAAGGTTTCAGGTGGAACCTGTTGCAATGAAACCTGTTCTAGTGTGGATGCATGGAACCCCTTTATTTTCAGACAAGGGTGAACCTGTTCTAGTGTGGATGCATTAAATTCAGTGTATTGATATATGATATTATGTACTGTGATTATTTATTTATATTTATTTTGATGAATCTATCAATAAAGAAGTGAATGTTGTCACTAAAAATGTGTGGAATAAATTGATTGGTTTTCTTTATTATAGAAAAATCCGACCAGTGATTGGTCCGTCAAGTACGACAGCTACACGGACCACCATCTCTGTGCTTCCTCCATTGCCAACTATGGCAGACAGATCTTGCATGTGAGTGGCCCCACATGGCTATATGTTGAAGAAATACTATTTTAGTATATTAAATTATATATCTAGCAATAGTTTAACGTTCTATTATACAGGGAATTTAGCAACAGAACAAAGTGCTGATGTTTGGTTGCTTAGCAACACTAGGAATTAATGTAGGGTAGCTTAGCAACAGAATGATGGATTGATAAGGGGCCAAGCAACAGGACAAGGAACTAATGTGGGTAGAGTTTAGCAACCAGATCGCGTCCACAATGGCCGTCCTACTACCTGGCACTTGTCGAGCAGTCAAGTGGTGAGAGTGTTGATTTGTCTGTGCCTGCAGGCCATGGTATTCCTGTACGACCTTGGCTTCCCTCCTCTGGGGCATGTGCAGACAGGCAACATCTTCATGGAGGATGGGGAGTGTCAACTTGGTGGCTATGTCAACACCTTGCTGGGCTACAAGACACGCCTTCACTTCCTCAGCCGTAGCAAGGACAAGGTTGACGTAGTCATGTTTGGTGAGTCTAAATGTAGAGTTAGGTCAATATTTGAAGTGGAACCTCTCAGGATTGATTGTGCAGGAGCTGATATATTTGATCATCCATTCATGTCTTTATATACACTGTAAGTTTGTTAATTCATCAAACAGTCCCAACTAGCCATAGTGAGCCTGCCTCAACCCGGTGTGGTTTTGGTCCAGTGTGTGTCCCCATAGAGCTATTGTCAACCTACTTCAACCTGCCTCAACCCAGTGTGGTGTTGATCAAGTCAATACTATATTCAGAATATCACTTCATTCGTTGATGTTACTGTAGTACTTTGTAACATGATACATGTTTCTCAGGTCATGTGATATTTGAGATGGCCTGTGGCTACGAGCTTACTACTATCGCACCCACTGCCTCTGACTTGAGGAGGGTGACTGACCTCTCTGTCCTCGGCATCTTGCGCTATATCTTCAGCACAAACACAGAGGGCCACTTCACATGCAGCATCAGGAAGGTAAGGAATGGCCGTGAGTATGATGGTGGTGTTGTCTTTTCAAGTACTCTTCTCTACTGGCTCCTTATCGACATTAGAGCCTCCGTCTTTTGCCACACCTTACCTGCTTTAGAGCCTCTGTCTTTGTCCATACCTTACCTCACATGCATTAGAGCCTGTTTTCTTCCACACCTTACCTCACCTGCATTAGACTCTTTCATGATAACTGTTTCTCAATTCAGTGAAACTAATTTTCACTGTGATTGGTAAAGGGTCATATTTCTCTTTCCCCACCCCCCCCAAGATTTATTCACTTATAAGTGAGGGTAAGTGATAGACTTAGTGTGGTGTTAGTCCTGTCCTCTGTGTGTGTGTTGCATGTGTTCATAGAAACTATAGTGAAGATATAGTCTTATATAAACTCTCCTTCCTCTCTCTCCCTCCAGATTCTATCACACAGCTTCTTCCTGGACAGGAACAGTACGAGTGCATCCGTACCCCACGTCTCTCTGGACAGACAGGTCAAGTCGCTCCTCTCAAAGGTCAGGAAGAGACAGAAGCATCCCACACTCTACCAGAGAGGAAACACTCACAGTTGTGTGTGTCAGTGATGGATGACAATGTGTTTTGCTTGTTTGTTTCCATGCCAGAGATGGCTACACCCACTCACCTCAAATAACGACAACAATGTTTGTATGCCCACCCCACTCACCAATGATGATGACAATAGTATTTTTGAATTCTATTTTTATAATTTGTCAATAAAATACAAACGAATATATACAAGCCATTTGAATTTGCATAAAAGAAACAGAAACAAAAATTGTATGAAAAAATACTATACACTAACTCCTCTAATTGAAAGGTAAAGGTTATATAGTGTCTTATTTCACAAGAAATCCACCAGCCAATGCATCTCCTCTGTCCCTCCAGTAAGAGGCCTGGCTGGTATAATGGCCGTGTCCACTCACCTCCACCACCACAGCCTTGTCATAGCCACCATAGGTCATGACCTCCAACACCTTTCCTTCCATCACTGATCCCACCTTACCATTCACAAACTTGTGACGAGAACCTGAAAATAAAACACTATCAATAAATATCTATGAGGACACACACTGGACCAACATCACACTGGGTTGACGCAGGTTGAAGTAGGTTGACACTAGCTCTATGAGGAAACACACTGGATCAACACCACACTGGGTTGAGGTAGATTGACACTAGCTCTATGAGGACACACACTGGATCAACACCACACTGGGTTGAGGCAGGTTGAAGTAGGTTGACACTAGCTCTATGAGGACACACACTGGATCAACACCACACTGGGTTGAGGCAGGTTGAAGTAGGTTGACACTAGCTCTATGAGGACACACACTGGATCAACACCACACTGGGTTGAGGCAGGTTGAAGTAGGTTGACACTAGCTCTATGGAGACACACACTGGACCAACATCACACTGGGTTGAAGCAGGTTGATTATAGCTCTATGGGGGCACACACTGGACCAACACCACACTGGGTTGAGGCACATCGAAATAAGTTGACACAATTAAAAAGCCACACCTACCCAATTTAACAAGGCCCTTGTGGTATTGGATGGCTATTCTAGCGGTGGTCCCCGACCCACATGGAGAGCGGTCCACTTGAGCATCAGCAAAGACGCAGAGACTGACAGCTGTGTCACATGATCCATCATGGCCGTCTGTCAGCATTGTGCCATAGAGGAATGCCAGGTCAGCACCTTCTGGATGAGTGAGCTTGATTTTTGACCTATAACAAATGATAAGATTTAAAATACAAACTTAAGTGGTTGATTCCCTCTGCTATCTCATCACAAAGATTGCCATAGTAACACAGAATTATTTTAAATCATCATCAAACCATTCCTAAGAAGATCTCCTTGAGTCCAAAACCATCCAGGCTGGATATTGGGACATGAGGTCGAGAGTTATTGGATTGTGTCATCATCCAGGACATGCAGACCACGGATACCATTTGGTGGCAAGTATTAGCATCTTTGTATAATATGGTCCACAGTTTGATCCTCCATACCACACTCACAGATAAGCAGAAGCGTCCGACGCTGGTTCGAAGGTAGTTTAGCCTCGTCCATGCTGATCTTGGCAGAGCCAATTCCGGTGGGCGAGGTTAAATATAAGGGATAAAAGAGCGCAGTCTGGGAGCACTGTTGCGCCATTCTGAACTCCAAGCATGATCCGCCCATGATGTTTTGCTCCTCGATGGTCCTAAGGAGCTGTTTTGCAGCTGGCATAAATGGGTACTGTGACCTCAATCGCCGAGGCTGCTTGGCAAGATCTGCTAGCTTCTGGTAAAGCAGACGGCCTGATACCAGAGTCAGGCAACTGAGAGACGGCATGGCCTGCCTTCGGTGAAGCTCAGCAGGTTGGATGCCTGCAAGGATGGGAAGGTTGTTCAATGGTGCGTGGGACACAAGCATCCAGTCACCACACAGAGGGAGTCATTTATTTCAGTTTTGATGATGCGAGTGTGTACACTGCGACACCAGACAGGTGCACAGTATTCTGCTGTGGAGTCACAATGGCCAAGGCAGTTGTTCGAAGAATAGCTGCACTGGCACCCCATCCCGATCTGGCAAGCCGCCTCATAAGGGCTACACACAAAGTTGGTTTTCCAATCAGTGACTCAAGGTGTTGGTGGTACATAAGCGACCTGTCCAGTTTCACACCCAGGTGTGTTGGTATGTGGGTGAAGGACAGGCATTTTCCATCAAGTGAAGCATTGAGCTTACGACTTGCCTCCCTGTTGTTCAGAGGGAAGGCAGCCGACACCATTTTTGACCAACTAGCTTCAGCCACTAAGTCTGGAGATATGCTGCCAGTGTCACTAGGTCTTGGCTGAGAGCCCGTTCTACAGCCTGCCAGTCTCCAGAAGAATGAACAAATGCAAGATTGTCTGCATAAGCACATTTCTGCGAGACTGATGTCAGTAGGTCGTAGGTGTAGATGTTATATAGAAGGGGGGCCAAGACTGATCCCTGTGGAATGCATTTTTGAGGCGTCATAACATGCTGCATGTTCCGCTCCCAGTGATAAGGGTGAAGCTACGGTTTGTGACAAGCTCCATGATCATTTCGACCATGTGCCTGTCTGGCAGCAAATACAGAAGCTTGCGGGTGAGGTCACGGTACCATACAGTATCATAGGCTGCTGTGAGGTCAACAAACACAGCAGTGGCCTTCTTTTTCGCCAAAAAGCTCTCCTCAATGTCCTGAGTCAGCAGAGTGACCTGATCAATGATTGATTTCCCATGTCGGAAAACCAGCTTGCTCCCTAAGGATAAGCGGGTTGATGGTGGACTCTACACGGGTGTAGATAAGATGCTTGTGACTTAGCTAGAGTATGCTGACAACATGGCCCTCCTGGCAGACAATTGGGTGGACCTTACCACCATGCTGGACAGCCTTGCTACCACCTGCAAGAAGTTGGGCCTAACCATCAGCTGCAAGAAGACAGAGACTCTTGCAGTACTCACAAACCCAGGTTCCCCGAGTCCAGCACCCGTTCAGTTGGTCCCAGGAAGTGATCCTATCGAAGTGGTATCCCACTTTCAGTATCTGGGCAGCACTATCCAGAATGACTGTGTGATGGATGTGAGGTCAGTTCCCTGATATGCAAGGCCTTATCTGCACTCCATACACTGTCCCGCATTTTGTGATGTCAGCAGAAGATCCAGACCAGTATCAAGGTTTGCATCCTAAACAGTGTCATCCGTCCAACATTGCTGTATGGTCTGGAGAGCACTGTCCTCCTAGAGCCCCATGTTTGCCACCCTGAGTCCTTCGTGATCCATTGCCTTCGGATCATCCTGGGTGTCTCAGTCAGGGAAAAGAAGCACCATACCACCATGCGCAAGATGGCAAAGCAGCCAAGAATATCATCAATCCTTTCGCAGCATCGTCTTCATTTTTTCAGGCACCTTTCAAGGATGTCCAAAGACCGGCTACCCAGGCAGCTTCTTGTGTGTGCCCCTGCTGGTGGCAAGCGTTCTGCTGGAGACAGAAGCGACGGTGGAATGACATTGTGGTTAGTGACCTTAAATAGTGCAACCTTTCTGGAACCTGGAGAGAGCAAGCCCAAGAGCATGGCTCTTGGCGCACCACCATCCAACGCAGTGTAGAGCGTCTCAATATAGAAGCAGAAAACAATGAGAGTAGTCGTAAAGATAAGAAGAAGCGTCGTTGCAAGCAGCAACTAATCAACTCTGAGACCGCTCTGCACTGCAATCACCCTGGCTACTCCTTCCAGGCCCCGACCAAGGCAGATCTGACCAACCATCAGTGCCAACGTCATTCTATAATTCCAAGGATTCAGTGCCAGTACTGCCACCACACATTCAACCAGCAATGGCCTCATAATCACAAACATTTCTGCTCAGCCAGACCCCGACCATCAATGTAAACTCAACCAGATTGGCCTGCGTTTCCGTACCCTAGGGGTGTCATTGGAGCACAGCAGCAAATGGATGGATGATGTGTGTGTGTATGGACTGTTCTATGTTACATATATGGCCGGACCTTTGTGGATCTGTGTGGTTGTCAACAAAACCACACCATCCCCTGCACGAATGCAGACAAAAGCAAATCTACATGTTACCAATTAGGTGTGGACACAGTCATGCTTAGATCATGTGATTATTAGATGTCAATTCCATCCCAATGGGAAGTCAGGAATCATTCTTGGAGCCTGTATGAACGAACATGCCTGAAGCATTACAGAACATCTATTTCCTTGCCTGATGGTGTTAGATATGGCAGTGGCCATTTCTCTCAACCGTCCCACAGGAGTCTCCTTCAAGTCTACTCCGAGCTGCTTTACCGGGACCAGTGCGTAGAAGGCCCCACCGTACCCGATGTCATACTTAACTTGTCCTAATCCCTCTGCCAGAGGGAGGAGGGAGGGGGGAGGAGGAAAGTAAGTCAGAAAGAATTAAGGAAGAGAAGGGAAAGAGAAGAGGATATGTAAAGCACAGTGGATGCTATTCGTGTGGTAATAATCACTTACCAACATCAATCACTTGATCCACTGCAAAAGCAAAAGCCGGGACGCTGTGAAACCTCACCGAACCAGTCTGACGGGTTTCCGAGTTATACTGAACGTAAGCTCGCACCAATCCACAAGGACACTGAATATTAACCCGTGTCTCAGGGCAAACTGGCTTGACCAGTTTGTAATCCAGTGCATAACGACCAAGGGAGATGACAGCATGCCCACACATGGTGCTATAGCCTGAGGCATGATACACAACCACGGAATGATGTCATAATTTTTTCTATTTCATATTAAGAAATTTTTTGGATTTTTATTACGTATTTTTAAACAGAATAAAAGACCCAAAACTGTTCTCTCCGCTAATATTAAATAAAATGCTATTGAACCTTGGTTGACATTTCTTAGGCACTTACTTACACAGTGTCACACAGTAGCTGGTTGTAAATATAACAAACTCGTTCCACAAAACATAATTACAACCACCAAGTTCCCACACTAGAAAAGCCACCTCTGAGAGTACACGAGGTAGGATGTAATTTGCTGCTGCTCCAACTGAATTTAAAACCCACAAAACTTATGAATTGGATTACTCCACACAGCCTACAGATCAGCCTCCTTTATATAGGATAGCTTCCCTCTAACGGATGACAATTTAACACAACAAGATATTGAATGATTAATCACCTAATTACAGATACACATATCTCCTACTAATATCATTAGTCTACACAAAACAAATTAACTCAATTAATAACGCATCAACTGAAGTCACTAGTTACCAATAACAGTCTACTCTGGTCACTAATCAACAACCTACACATCCAATATCACAGTTGGTAATTAAGACTAAAATAAAAAATTAATTTTAAATATTAAAAATACAAACAAATTATTCTCTCACTGATACTTTTACTTGCCTTTATTGTCCATGAAAAGGACCGCCATATCTGCCTCAGGGAGATCAGGCTTCACTAGCAAGGCGCCATACATGTCTGTGTGCCCTCGTGGTTCAGCCATAAGCATGACTCTCAGGTGATCCAACTTCTCCTTAGCATAGGAGCGCTTCTTCACGACAGTATCACCCTCAATGGGTGGGTAACCTGAGGGGGTGTGTATGTGAATGTTTAGATAGGAAACAGTTGTCATCATCATGAAATGACCAGGGCAACCATATTCATCCATTCCCTGCTATGTTTCTATAAAACTATGCTGCCTCCTTTCTACTAGTGCTGGCACCATTACAATCCAATCTCATCTACTGCATGTCTAATTCACTTCCACAACTCAATCACTAATTTCATGCACAAGCTCCTCCTGTAATCATATTTAAAGAGAGAGAATCAGACCAAGAGCCTCTGGGCATATATTATGTACCTGCAACAACTATCCTCAGGGGTTGCCCCCCAGTGTGCATCTCAACTGTGTCTATCACCTGACGCTCCTCTTCCCCTGCACCACTCAACCCTCCTGCCTCCCCTGCATCACTCAACCTTCCTGCCTCCATGTCTGATCTGCTAAAACTACTTCAGTAGAACAACTAACAACAAGAACTGAATAGAGAGAGAAATTGAAAGGAATATAACTAAACCCAGCAGGAATTGTGTAGTTGCAGATAAACTCCTCCTAATACTCCAAAAACCACCACAGCCATCCCAAGCCTCGCCTCTACTCTGACTTTGAGTGAGGTCAGGAATAGTTATTCCATTGTGCACAATTATATGCCGGAGTACTACCTGTTGGCATAATTTGTTTTTTGTTTTTTTTGTTTGTTTGTTTTTTTTTTGGGGGGGGGGGGGGGGGGGGTTAATGATCCGGTCATGTGAAAATGAGTGATGCTCCACGTGTAAATACAATATGCCTAACCGATCCACTGTGGAATAATTAGGCTTACTCGATAACTATGACACATTTTAGTTGTTGTTTTTTTTTGGTTGTACAGGAATTTAATTAGCAGTGTGTGTGTGTGTGTGTGTGTGTGTGTGTGTGTGTGTGTGTGTGTGTGTGTGTGTGTGTGTGTGTGTGTGTGTGTGTGTGTGTGTGTGTGTGTGTGTGTGTGTGTGTGTGTGTGTGTGTGTGTGTGTGTGTGTGTGTGTGTGTGTGTGTGTGTGTGTGTGACTGCACTGAACTAAATAATAAATTTAAATGTTAATTGTTATTGGTTTTCCTGAATAGAACAGTAATATATTAATGTTAATGTGTTAATGTAAATGTGATATTTTAATTATTTGAGGTATAATTTGTTAGCTGTCTGAATAGAACATTGTAATGTTATTTGTTTGTTTGATTAGTGTCATCCTTCTAGAATATTCACTTGTCATCTGATTTTTATATAAAGAGCCTTGATGATTTCTTGTGTCTTGCATATACTGAAAGAGATAAATTGAACTTCTACCTAAACTCTTAAAGTTGAGCTTTCCAAAGCATGTGTTGGTTTGGTTTTATCAGAGCCACACCCACAGGAAGATTTTTTTGCTGCCAAAAACTAATTTTAGGACCAATTAGAACAAAAGGTTGGCAGTAACAGAGTTAGCAGCATCAAACATATGGGTGTGGTTTTGTCATAGCCACACCCTCAAGAAGTAAATTTTAGCTACTAAAAGCTAATTGAAGGACTAACCAGGCTGAAATTTGTTATGTGGTCTCGAAATGACAGGGTGAGCATTATTGGCCGCATGCAGGAGGGTCAGTGGGTGTGGTTTCGTTATAACCACACCCATAAGTTATTTTGGCTGCCAAAAGCAAATTTATAGACCAATCAGGCTGATATTTGGCATATGGACTACAAGTAACCGAGTATCACATGGGAGTGGGTGTGGTTGTGTTAAAACCACACCCATAAAAAGGTATTTTGGCAAACAAAAGCTAATGAAAGCACCAACCAGGCAAAATTTTGGCAGGTGTTCTCCAAGTAACCAGGTGAGCCACGTGTGGGTGTGGTTTTATCATAGTCCCACCCATAGGAAGTCATTTTGGCTAAAGATACTAATTTAAGGACTAACCATGCCAAAATTTGGCATGTGGTCTCCAAATGCCAGAATGAGCGTATTAGCCGCATATAGATGTGTCAATAGGTGTGGTCAGGTTGTAGCCACCCCCACAAGAAGTTTTTTGGGGGCTACCAAAAGCTAATTAAAGGACCAGTTAGGCCGAAATATGAGAGGCTTCTATAATGTTTCATATTGACATTGGCCGGGCAACATCGGGTATATGCTGCTAGTTCACTATATAATTGCTACAAAATACATTTGAAGAATCAAATTTCAGTGATCTGGCAAATTTGCTTTGGCACACTTAAAAAAAAAATGTATAAGTTATGCATGCAGGGGTGGACAGTGTATATTTAGGAAAGTGAATTAGACACACAAAAAAAAAAATTGCCTCTCAATATGTTGGATGCAATTGGCCCTATATGATGCATCCAACATATTGAGAGCCAATTCTTTTTTGTGTGTGTGTCACCTTTCCTTTGGTAGAGAGAGCCACAAACACCTCATTGCATGATGTCTCAGGGATATGGTCAGGTGGGTTACAGATAAATTAGTAATTAAATAATTTGATATGTCAGACAATATGGATGCTGGAAAGTTTGTTATAAGCAAAAGCCATTTTTATAGAAATTTTGGCTTTTTACAAAAAATAAATAAAAAAATTTAAAAAAAACACAGAAAAAAACTGGAGTAGCTTGTCCTCCAAGCTGATGTCCTATGTTTATTCTTGAATGTGTTGTCCACATCATTAATTTGGCTAAATACCAATTAGTGGGAATCACCAGAAATCTCTCCAATTAATAATGCATCAACAACACTTCACATGCTGAATCAAATAGTTGCTCATAATATGAGTCCTTAAAAATATGGAGCCTCTTTACAAAGAAGGTTATATAGAGAAGAGTTACTTCTGATGCATAATTTTATCTAAATTGAACAGCATATATATATCCTTCATTTAAGATTTCAGGCAGTCAGCAGATGTATTCTCTGTCATATGAAGTTTGTTTCATCCACACGGAACAAGATCAGGAGTGAACTTGTAAATGCACAGGCAATTCCTCCTACAGTGGAACTCTCCATCCTACAGTAACTAAGCCATTTTTAATATTTATATACTAAATTGGTATACCCCATGTTGCCTTGGGCTAATGGCAACATGAAACGCTCTCTCCGAACACCAAACATCAAAACAGCAACTCTAGACCTTGTAGCAGCTCATAAGGAAGCATGCAACCAGTACTATCCATTGATTTGTGGGAGAAAAGGACAGCTGCATCGCTGCATGATTTCATGTAAAGAAAATATATTGGGGAGAAGATGGAAAGCATTGACGCCAATCTGCTGACATGTACATTATTGCAAAGCTTTTTTTAATTAATTAATTAATATATTTATTTATTGTTATTATTTTTTTTAAAGAAAAGAAATAAGATTGGTCCAGCACTAAGACCTGTGGCCAATAATTGCTATAATACTTATTAAAAAGTAGTGTTTTAGACCAAGAAAAATCAGGTTTTTAAAAAAATTCATTATTTTCCTAAATTTCTGTCCCAAGTGTCAAGTACACAGATTTAAGTTGCAGTCATTCAGCTTAGATTCTCATCAATTTCTATTTCTTAGAATCAAGCCTTAATCAACTCCATTTGATTGAAGGATCTCTCTACTGGTGCAGTTCCAACTGGTAAAGAAAGCAAACTTTAGAAGCTTGATGAAGCAGAGTGTGGCATGTTAACAACTTGTTTGAATAATCATCTCTTATTCATGTAGTAGCATTGAATCAACATCTAAAATATATTTTGGTTCATAAGTATGTTTGTATGTGTGTCTAGGAATAACGGCCAAATCCTAGGATCAAAAGAAAGTAAAATTTAAGGGTTTGCTACCTGCACACCAGGAATGGTTTTAAGCACCCCAAAATTGGGAGCAACCATCCCCCAAGGGGAAAAATAATTCAATTGCAATCTGGAAGACGTAGCCTAAAGTATACATTAGCTAGAGACTTCCAATAGAATCATACAACAAAAAGCCTATGAGGAGTATAGCCCAGCAATGGCTAAGGCACAGGTCTAGTAATCCTGTGTTCAAATCCAGGACTGGGCTTTTCCCCCTCTTTTTTTTTTCTTTTTCACAACCCTTCCCCCTTCCTTTGGTTCCTTTTATACTTCACTCCTTTCTTCCATTTATCCTTTTTTCTCCCCCCCCCCCAGTTATTTATGCTAACTTTGTTACTATGAATACTAATTACACACACACAAAAAAAAACAATGTGAGTGCCAAACTTATGAATCTGATAGTTTGCAATCTACCTTTCAGTAGAAAATACTGACCTTTCTGAAATATCAAAGGGATGCTGGTTGCATGCCTACTTATGAGCTGCTTTTACTTGAATGAAGCAAAAGTCTAGACATGGTGTTTTCAGTAGCAATGGTTTTATGCTGGCATTGGTACCAAAATGACAGCATACACTGCTAAGTAACCATAATAAAGGGTGTGTTATATGTGGGCGTGGTCATGACAAAATATCTTCCCTCCCCCCCCCCAACTAAAACATCCTGTATAACACGCTGCCATTGTCATCGTAGAAACAGTTGTACTATTTTATTTCACAAGAAAATAAAATCGGAGGAAAAAATACTATACACTAACACCTCTAATTGAAAGGTAAAGAAGGTTATGTAGTGTCTTATTTCACAAGAAATCCTCCAGCCAATGCGTCTCCTCTGTCCCTCCAGTAGGAGGCCTGGCCGGTATAATGGCCGTGTCCGCTCACCTCCACCACCACAGCCTTGTCATAGCCGCCATAGGTCATGACCTCCAACACCTTTCCTTCCATCATTGACCCCACCTTACCATTCACAAACTTGCGACAAGAACCTGAAAATAAAACACACTATCAACAAATATCTATGGGGACACACACTGGACCAACATCACACTGGGTTAAGGCAGGTTGAAGTAGGTTGACACATAATAAAAAAGCCACACCTACCCAATTCAATGAGGCCCTTGTGGTATTGGACGGCTATTCTAGCGGTGGTCCCCGACCCACATGGAGAGCGGTCCACCTGAGCATCAGCAAAGACACAGAGACTGCCAGCTGTGTCACATGATCCATCACTGTCGTCGGTCAGGATTGTACCATAGAGGAATGACAGGTCAGCACTTTCTGGATGAGTGGGCTTGACCTTTGACCTGTGATATATGACATTTAAAATACAAAATTAAGTGGTTCACTTCCTTTGCCACCTCATGACAATGGTTGCCATGGTAACACCAGCTGGGAATTTGTATCACACTGCATTATTACAACGTGCAGTTCAATACACTGCAATGTCATTTCTCCAGTGCAGTTATCAATACCACAACACATGATGACCAACTGGCTATGGATATTAGACTAGGATTAGCTTTATTATCATCCATGCTTTCTCCGATAGAGGGAGCATGAGGTGTGAGTGTGTATGTGCGTGTGTGTGTGTGTGTGTGTGTGTGTGTGTGTGTGTGTGTGTGTGTGTGTGTGTGTGTGTGTGTGTGTGTGTGTGTTGGACATCCATTGATGTGCTGTCAAAACAAACAGCAATATGACTAAATATGGACTGATGAGAGTGCCTTGATTATCAACAAAACCACACCCCCTCAGCATGAATGCTAACTAGGGCAAATCTTCATGTTACCACTTTAGGTGTGGACACAGTCATGCTTGGATCATGCGACCATTAGATGTAAATTCTGTCCCAATGGGGAGTCAGAAGTTATTCTTGGAGCCCGTATGAATGAATATGCCTGAAGCCTTACAGCATTTATTTCCTTGCCTGATGGTGATAGATATGGCAGTGGCCATTTCTGTCAACCGTCCCACAGGAGTCTCCTTCAAGTCTACTCCAAGCTGCTTTGCTGGGACCAGTGCGTAGAAGGCCCCACCATACCCGATGTCATATTTAACTTGTCCTAATCCCTCTGCCAGAGGGAGGAAGGGGGGGGGGGGGGGGGGGGGGGGAGGAGGAAAGTAAATCAGAAAGAATTAAGAAAAAGGGAAAAAGAAGTAATTTAAAGCACAGTGGATGCTATTCTTGTGGTCCTAATCACTTACCAACATCAATCACTTGATCCACTGCAAAAGCAAAAGATGGGACGCTGCGAAACCTCACTGAACCAGTCTGACGGGTTTCCGAGTTATACTTGACGTAAGCTCGCACCAATCCACAAGGACACTGAATATTAACCTTTGTCTCTGGAGAAACTGGCTTGACCAGTTTGTAATCCAGTGCATAACGGCCAAGGGAGATGACACCATGTCCACACATGGTGCTATAGCCTGGGGCATGACACACAAGCACAAAATGAAATCCTTTGTTTTTAAACTTTTAGATAAGGAAATTTCTTGGATAGTCTTGTATGTGTATTTTAAATTAAAAATAAAAGAGAACCTAAACCAGGGTTTTTTTAAAGAAAAATTGCTAAGGGGGATGAAATAGAGATAGCCATCTGTGAGGGGGGGGGTATACATGTGTCAGTGTATATGAATGTAAATGTTTGTACTGATAGTGCAAAATGATAATGCTCAAGGGGGGAGGGGGGTGAAAAATCCTCAAGGGGGTGAATGCCCCCCTCCCCCTAAAAAAATCCTGAAAACTGTTTTCTCCACTAATATTGAATAAGGAGCTATTGAAGGCTTAGCACACATTATGTTAGACACTTACTATCTTACACAATGTCACACAGCAGCTGGCCTGTGCAAATAATAAGCAGTCTCTTCCACAACGTACACAATTACAACGACCAAGTTCCCACACTAGAAAAGCCACCTCTGAGAATATACAAGGTAGGATGCATAATTAATTCAGCTGCTCCAACTGAACTTGAAACCCACAAAACGCATGACTCTAGATTATTCTACTCCACCAGAGATCAGTTTCCTTTAAATATGATAGCTTCCCTCTAATGGATATAATAATATAACACATAACAAGACATTCAGTGATCATTTACCTAATTACAGATACATACATCTTCCTACTGATATCATTAATCTACATGAAACAAATTAACTCAATTATTAACGCATCAACTGAAGACATGATTTAAAAATAACCATCTACTCTGGTCACTAATTAACAACTAACATATCCCATGTGGTCAGCCAAGGTTATGGTTGGCAAATTATACAAACAATCTAAAAAAATAATTAATAATGCAAACAAATTATCCTCCTACTGATGCTCTCACTTGCCTTCATTATGCATGAAAAGAACTGCCATATCTGCCTCAGGGAGATCAGGCTTCACTAGCAAGGCGCCATACATGTCTGAGTGCCCTCGGGGTTCAGCCATAAGCATGATCCTCAGGTGATCCAGCTTCTCCTTGGCATAGGAGCGCTTTTTCATGATAGTGTCCCCCTCAATGGGTGGGTAACCTGAGGGAGTGGGTATGTGAATGTTTAGATAGGAAGCAGTTGTCATTATAAACCAGATCAATGATTAGAGTTAGGGCCAGGGCAATGGTTAGGACCATCATTTCTTCTGGTGCTGTGGTGTTAATCCATTGCATGTGCTAATTCACTCCAACTAGCAATCATATCTAAAGAGAGAGAAACAGATCAAGAGGCTCTAGACATCTATTATTGTGTACCTGCCACAACTATCCTGAGGGGTTCCCCCCCAGTGTGCATCTCAACTGTTTCTACCATCTGATGCTCCTTCTCTCCAGCACCACTCAACCCTCCTGCCTCCATGTCTGACCTGCCGAAATTTAAAATTTAGCGTGGGTATTCAGCTGTTTTGCGTTTTTGACAGTAATAATTCCTACCCTTGGGTACCACAGAAAGTGCACTGTAAAATCGAGAGAACTGTGCCTCCAACAATGGGTAAGGTTATAGCTAAGTTATAGATAAGTTATAGATAACATTCAGTGTGACCAGATGGTTTTGGCCAAAATTCACCGAAAATTTGTTGGAATTCACCAAATTTGTCACCAAATATTTGCTCCATGATACCAATTCCTCAAATTTGTCACCAAAAATTCTATTAGAACCTATTGTAGCACCAACACCAACTAGATTGTAGGTGATGATTATACCGGCAACACCAAACCAGATTATAGGTGTTGATTTGAGCACCAACACTAGCACGCAGATAGTGCAGCATAATTCTAGGGTAAGAGTACCGTCTACATAGGATAATAACTAGCACTCAATTAAATATTATAGCACCATATATTGACTTAGTTGACAAAAAAAACAACAACAAAACAATAGCATACATATCAATAGATATCTGAATTATAGTTGAGAATGGTTTTGGGAGAAACAAAGTTGGCCACAGAAACGTTAAATTTAGCCAATCCAAATTTGCAATGCAGAATTGATTCAAGCTGTCAGTATTCATCCTAGCTCTCTTTTGGGTTTTGATCACACTGACCTGACTAAAAACCCATTCTATTTCTGTATTGGATGTTGGCAGGCAGAATATCTTAAGGACACCTTGAATAAATATTCTGAATGGAATTTAATTAAAACATCTTTGTGGTGGTGGATTTAGAACCAGAATGTCTCAGTGCTGCTTGTATTCAAAGTTTTGGCCTTGATCAAATGATTTTGGCCTCTAATTCACCAAGAGAAGAGTCATCCTGAGGGGAAAATGGAAAAGTGAGATGCACTCTCTCTAATGTTTTTTTACAAGGAAAGTTGGCAGTTGAAAATGATCAGTCTTATTGAGAGATGAAATGCTGCCTTTGATGCGACCCTGAAGACCAAGAAAGAGTTACTTGATGAAGGAAAATGCTTTAATCTTCACATTGAACTTTTGGTCTTGAAATAGGCTCAAATATTCCAGTTTGTGTTGAAAATTTGCACCCAGGTCGATGGCATCAACAGGGAGAAGACAGAACCCAGAACTAATGTCCAACTGAATTGTCTTAATATAGCAGGTGCCAAAATTTGCCTTGATAGAGCAACAAAATACATTTCCAACTCTCCATATATTTTCATATTGTCAGCAGCGTTGGACTGGAACATATTGGAAATTCTCTTCAATTCCTTTATTGCCGGATGGAGGAACATCACAAACAGTCAATTTTGCTCATCCTTGTACATATTTGACAGGTGACCAGCTTTGTAGCATTTTTCTTTTGCATATATCACACGAAAATGTGCACCCAGTGTATCATACTGGCCAAGAATTATCTCAATACAATCGGAAACTACAAGCCATCTTGTTTCACATGGAGAGACAAGTTTTTAAGATTACTTATTTCATTAAAGGCATAATTTTCATTTTCAGCATCAGGATGATTTGAGAACCCGACCAACTTTGTAATTTCCTGATAGGCATTCATCCGGAGGGAGGAATGAGCAAACCAGTAATATGATCACTGGATCATATACTCTATGTTACTGGGCATGGATTTTCGGACAGCATCTTTGGCAGCTGAATCAATGGCATGACTAGTGCACTGATTATGAACAACATGAGGCTAAGTGTGGCAGAGGAAGGACTGGGGAAATTGATGACCCCCAATTACTTGCACTATCAGTCCCAAGATCTACCATACCTTTGCCCAATAGGTTCCAATTTTCCATTATTCTTCGAACACAGGCTTCCAAACTGAATGCATCAGGTCTGACAATCTCTTCAAGCCCAAGGTAAGTTGAAACAATCTTCTCCATCTCTTTTGAGTAATATCTTATGCTAATAGCAATAAGCTCTATGCAAGAAACATCTGTAGATTCATCAACCAAGAGGGAAAATGGTGTGTTCTGAATATTCTCCCTGAGTTCCTCCTTGAAGTGTGGACACAATACTCGTCTAGTCAGAGCCATAGCTTTGGTTCAGTGCAATTTTATAGACTCTTTTCTGAACCTGTGCTGCAGAATCATGCACAGGTCAGCCACAGCACGAAACATAGACTTGCATGCTTCATAAAAGGGCCAGTTGTAGCTCAAACTCTTTAGTCTCTATTTTCTCTGTCATTTGAGTTGCTTTACCTGCACAACAAATAATGATCACAATAAATATATTAAATACTTTCTGTAGATATATCCAGTTTTGTCTAGTAAGCATACATTTATATTCCATATGCTCTTTCCGTAGTAGACTGCTTCTTCCTTTTTTTTCTAATATTTTGATATGCTTCCTGCTTTGTGAATGCTCCTTTAAATCATCAAGGTGTGGATTCACACAACTTTACATATAGTACAATTGCCATGCAACCATCCTTGACACTCCCTCAGTGGTTTTCATTCTTTCTTGAACTTGTTTGTACTTTACCATTTTCCCATCTTGACCAAATCTAACAAAATAAAATTTAACTAGCTAAAGAACAAAATAAAAACCCAAATTATGATAATAATTCACACCCATTCATAAGCCCTGATGAAGTATGTGGGCCAATCAATGATTATTCCATATCTACCAAAAACCAGCTTGCCCAAATCTGAAATTTCAGTTATATTGGGCCTGGTAAAATGCATGAAAGTGAAACAGATTAATACTTTAAGACAGAGATAGTTAAATAAGTCTGCACAGCTACACACTCGCTCAACCTCCTCCAGTTTGAAACAGGATCAAATCATCTAAAAAAACCCCTTCAAAATCAGCTGGTAAGTTGTTCAATCAGCATGAAAGAGGATGAAGTGATCTAAAAATAGAAGCTATCTGCTACAATGATATAAGTAAAAATGCAAATAAAGAATAATGGAGATGAACAAGCAGTGTTGGTGATTTAACTAATCTGTCACAAGTCAATCTTGGTAAGCAAACAATAGCAATCAACCACATTAAATAAAAAAAAAATAAATAAAAAATAAAAAAACAAAAAAAACAACTCTCAAATTCACCAAATATAGCATTTTTGGGAATTTCTCAATAGAGATTTTTTTTTCTAACTGACCCTCAAATTCACCAAATTGGGGAAAAGTCACCAATTCTGGTCACACTGCTAACATTTCAGATTGTAAAAAATCTCCCTAGCATATAATTTTACTGACATGTGACTGTCCCAGTCATGCACTAGCAATGCACTGAGTGACTTGTGCACATTATTGCAGATTAACCATCTATAGCTAAATATTTAATATGCATGAACCACATAGTCTTCCTGATGTTCGTGGTTGAACAAAATAGAGCTAGTGACTATGTTGTAAGCAATTTGCTAATCAGTAACAACTACATTAACTAAAACAGTAAAACAGTAAAACTGGGAGCTTGGCCCTAACCTTAACCATTGCCCTGGTCCTAACCCTAATCATTGCTCTGGTTCATAATGACAACTGCTTCCTATCCATGGTAAATGATTAATATATTTATTAAGATATGGTGTTTAGACTAGGCAAAATAATTGTTTAGAATATTTAAGATGAAGTTGAACTTGTGGTCAATTTACAACTTAGGGGGTTTGTTTAAAAAAATTCATTGTTCCAAACTTATGGATGCCCCACCCCCTTCTCCCCACCAGTTCAAGCAAAGTTACAGTAGTTCAACTTGGATTGTCATTAATTTCTGTCTCAGGATCAAGTCTTAATCAACTTCATTTGACTGAAAGAACTCTCTACTGGTGCAGTTCCAACTGGCAAAGAAAGAAAATTGTAAAGAAGCTTGAGGGTGCTGAGTGTGGCATGTTAGCAACTTAGTGTAAACCACCAAACCACTCAAGTTGTCTGAATAAGTCATTTCTTATTTGTGCAGTAGCATTGAATCAACATCTAAAATATATTTTGGTTCTCAAGTATGTTTGTATGTGTGTCTAGGAATAACGGCCAAAAAACCTTAAATTTTACTTTCTTTGATCCTAGGATTTGGCCGTTATTCCTAGACACACATACAAACATACTTAAGAACCAAAATATATTTTAGATGTTGATTCAATGCTACTGCAACTCAAATTTAAGGGTTCGTACTTGGCACACTGGGAATGGTTTAAGTCCCTCAAAATTGGATGCAACCATCCCCCAGTGGGGGGGGGAGGGGGGGAGAAAGAAAAAGAATTCAATTTTAACCTGGAGAACTTAGCCTAAAATTGCACATCAGCTAGAGTTTTCCTGTGGGATTATGCAATCCAAAGACAAAAAATAAATAAATAAAAAGCCTGTGGGAAACATTGCACAACAATGTCTAAGGCAAGGGCTACTAAGTGGTGAAGGCCTGGGTTCAAATCCAGGACTGGGTGTTTTTTCCCCCTCGTCTTTTCTTTGCCCCCCCCCCCCCCTTCAGTTCTTTTTATAGTTCAATCCTTTCTTCCTTCTATCCTTTTCTTCTTCCCAACACCCTTTTCTTTCCATCTTTGCCCCTATATTTTTCCATTATTTATGCTGACTTAGTTAATTGTTACTATGAAAACTAATCACACACCAAAAAATTATAACCCACAAGAGTTCCAAACTTACGAATCTAACAGTTGGCAGTCTACCTTTCAGCATTATACCATGCCACCAAAAAATACCGACCTCTCTGAAAAATCAAAGGGATTGTTGCATGCCTACTCATGAGCTGCTCTATTTGAGTGAAGCACAAGGTTTGGAAATCGTGTTTTGAGTGTCTATGTTTTCATGCTGGCATTGGCACAGGAAAATGTGGTATATGCTGTTAGTTAACATAATAAAGGGTGTGTTTGATGTGGGCATGGTCATGACGAAATATCTTCCCCTCTCCCCGCCCCCCCAAAATATCCTGTATGACACTGCCATTGTCATAGTAATAGTCCCGGAGTGGTTGAGTTAATCACATATCTAGTCGATTGTTTTTGCAACTCCTTCAATATTACTAATCTCTGTAGTTAGACTGAGCACAGCTGCTGGAGGCTGTAGGATTAAATAATAGTAACAAAAATAATAGTGCTCTCAACTATTAACAATGAGTGATTTTTACCTGCAAACTCCATTCGCAGTCTAAATGTTACTTTCTTGGGAATCTTGTTCTTGTTTCTTGTTATGTAACTTCCTCCAACCAGTGCTATGGTCCCCCCAGTTCATTTTTTTAATTTATTTATTTTTTTTTATTATTTTTTTTTTTTATTATTTTTTTTACCTGCTATTAAGTCAGTATTAAGTCAAAACATTAAATTATAAGTGAGCGGGTTTTTGTAAGAAATTTCCGGTCTTGCATATTCTTTTTTTTTATAATTTGTCAACAATATCTCAACAAGTATGTACCAACTAATTATAATCCCGGGAATGTTGGTGTTCTCAAATAGTTTAAGGAAGAAACAAATAGTGAAAGAAAGAGAGCCAAACTATAGGAAGAAAAATCGTGTATACTAATATCATTTTTTTAAAACTTTGGTAATGTTTTATTTCACAAGAAAATAAAATCGGAGGGAAAAAATATATACTATACACTAACTCCTCTAATTGAAAGGTAAAGAAGGTTATGTAGTGTCTTATTTCACAAGAAATCCTCCAGCCAATGCGTCTCCTCTGTCCCTCCAGTAGGAGGCCTGGCCGGTGTAATGGCCGTGTCCACTCACCTCCACCACCACAGCCTTGTCATAGCCACCATAGGTCATGACCTCCAGCACCTTTCCTTCCATCGCTGACCCCACCTTACCATTCACGAACTTGCGATGAGAACCTGAAAATAAAACACTATCAATAAATATCTATGGAGGCACACACTGGACCTACATCACACTGGGTTGAGGCAGGTTGAAGTAGGTTGACAATAGCTCCATGGGGACACACACTGGACCAACACCATACTGGGTTGAGGCAGGTTGAAGTAGGTTGACAGTAGCTCTATGGGGACACACACTGGACCAACACCACACAGGGTTGAGGCAGGTTGAAGTAGGTTGACAATAGCTCTATGGGGACACACACTGGACCAACACCACACTGGGTTGAGGTTGGTTGAAGTAGGTTGACAATAGCTCTATGGGGACACACACTGGACCAACACCATACTGGGTTGAGGCAGGTTGAAGTAGGTTGACAGTAGCTCTACGGGGACACACACTGGACCAACACCACACAGGGTTGAGGCAGGTTGAAGTAGGTTGACAATAGCTCTATGGGGACACACACTGGACCAACACCACACTGGGTTGAGGTTGGTTGAAGTAGGTTGACAATAGCTCTATGGGGACACACACTGGACCAACACCACACTGGGTTGAGGCAGGTTGAAGTAGGTTGAAGTAGTTTGACTATAGCTCTATGGGGACACAGTGGACCAACGATTAAGGCACGAAGTAGGATGACATATAATATTTTTAAAGTCACACCTACCCAATTCAACGAGGCCCTTGTGGTATTGGACGGCTATTCTAGTGGTTGTCCCCGACCCACATGGAGAGCGGTCCACTTGAGCATCAGCATATACACAAAGGTTGGCATATGATCCATCAAGTACGTCTGTCAGGATCGTACCAAAGAGGAATGCCAGGTCAGCATTTTCTGGATGAGTGAGCTTGATCTTTGACCTTCGAAAAATGAAATGATTAAAAATATTTTTTTAAGTGGTTCGTTCACCATGTCATCTTGTCACAAGGATTGTCATGGCAATACCAACTGTATATGTGCTGTATCCTGTTACAATATTACAACATTCAATTCAATAAACGACAATGTCATTTCTCCAGCGCTGCTGTCAAACCTGAGTTATATGGACCATTAGGTTACTATGGATACACAGATACACTGCAGAAGGCTATACATATACCATAGGACTAGCTCTGCTACTGTTCATGGGTAGTCAGTCAAATAGAGAGAGATAGGTGTGTGTGTGTGTGTGTGTGTGTGTGTGTGTGTGTGTGTGTGTGTGTGTGTGTGTGTGTATGTGTTTCATCCGTGGATGAGCCATCCTCTGCATGAAGTAGGTGTGGACACAATCATGCTTGGATCATATGACCATTAGATCAAGTATGTGCCAAAGTGCCTGGAGTCAGGAGCCATACTAGAGTAGTCCTATGAGCATGCTCAACACTGATAGCATTCATTTCCTTACCTGATGGTGTTAGATATGGCAGTGGCCATATCTCTCAACTGTCCCACAGGAGTCTTCTTCAAGTCCACTCCGAGCTGCTTTACCGGGACCAGTGCGTAGAAGGCCCCACCGTACCCGATGTCATACTCAACATGTCCTATTCCCTCTGCCAGAGGGAGGAAGGAGGGGGAGGAAGGAGGGGGAGGAAGGAGGGGGGGAGGAGGAGGATGAGTATGAGGGGTGAGGAGAATGGAGATGAAATAGAATGAAAGAAGAAAGAAGGGGAAAAGACGAAAAGGACAAGTAAAGCACAGTGGATGATATTCTTGTGGTCCTAATCACTTACCAACATCAATCACTTGATCCACTGCAAAAGCAAAAGACGGAACACTGTGAAACCTCACTGAACCAGTCTGACGGGTTTCCGAGTTATACTCGACGTAAGTTCGCACCAATCCACAAGGACACTGAATATTAACTTGTGTCTCCGGAGAAACTGGCTTGACCAGTTTGTAATCCAGTGCATAACGACCAAGGGAGATGAGAGCATGCCCACACATGGTGCTATAGCCTGGGGCATGAGACATAACCACAAAATAATTGATGTCATATTATATTAATTATTATTTAGGAATTTCTTGGATTTTCCCTGATGCATAGCTTTAATTAGAATGAAAGATATAAAACTGTCTTTCCAACAACACTGAATAAGCAGTTGAAACCTTGGCTCACATCTGGGCACTTACACCGTGTCACACAGTGGCTGGCATGTTCAAACAACAATCTTCTACCACAATACATTAATTCAGCCAACAAGTTCCCAGATTAAAATACCCACCCCTGAGGGCGTGAAAGATAAAATATTAATAATGCAACTGCTCCAACTGAATTTGAAACCCACGAAACTCATGATTCCAGACTAATCTCCACCAGAGATCAGCCTCCTTTAAATAGGATAGCTTCCCTCTAATGGAGATGATAAAAAACACATAATAAGACATTCAATGTTGAATTGCAAATTACAGATGCAATATCTTCTTATTGATATCATTAATCTACATGAAAAATATTAACTCAATTATTAACGTATCAACTGAAGTACTAGTTACCAGTAACAATCTACTCTGGTCACTAATCAACAATAACATATCCAATGTGGTCAGCGAAGGTTATGGCTAGGAAGTTAGAGAACAAGCTAAAAATGTATTTGACAAGACTAGAAATTTACAGCCAAAACCCCGCTTACTTATGATTTAATATTTTGACTTAATCGCGGGTAAAATTAAAAAAAAATAATAATAATAAAAAAAATTTTTTAAATTTTAATTTAAAAAAAAAAGGGGGGGGGGGGGGAATTCTACCATGACCAGGAATTGAACCGGGACCTCAGCACAGGTGGTCAGAGGAAGTTTTAAAACAAGAACAAGACAAGATTCCCAACAAAGAACATTTAAATTCTGCAAATTTGTTAAAGTTTGCAGGTAAAAATACAAGTATTCTCTCACTGATGCTTTCACTTGCCTTCATTGTGCATGAGAAGTACCGCCATATCTGCCTCAGGGAGATCAGGCTTCACTAGCAAGGCGCCATACATGTCTGAGTGCCCTCGGGGTTCAGCCATAAGCATGACTCTCAGGTGATCCAGCTTCTCCTTGGCATAGGAGCGTTTCTTCATGATGGTGTCCCCCTCAATGGGTGGGTAACCTGAGGGAGTGGGTATGTGAATGTTTAGATAGGAAGCATTTTGTCACTGTCATTAAGATAATTTTGAGCAATGGCTAGGGATAGAGCCATGGTAATGGCAAGGATTAGGACCAGAGCAATGGCTAGGGTTAGGTCCAGGGCAATGGCTAGGGATAGAGCCATGGCAGGATTGTTTTTTTTTTAGGGGGGGGGGGGGGCTGGGGGGCATTTGCCCCCTTGAGGATTTTGTGCCCTCCCTGAGCATTTAAAAAAAGCAAATAAAGTACATTTTATACAGCAATATGTCCAGGTTTTCTGTTACAAATATCAACTACACTCTCTACAATGTCATGTGGAAGTTGTTTTTTTTTTTTAGGTGTTTCTAACATTTACATGCATACATGCTGAGACATGGATGCCCCCTATTTCATCCTACCCTTAGCAATTTTTCTTTAAAAAATAAACAACAAACACCTGCATGGTAAGGCTAGCATTAGGGCCAGGGCCAGGGCCAGGGCAATGGTTAGTGTTAGGTTCAGGGCAACAGCATTAATCTCAGTAAAAAATGTTTGAAACTTTGCTGCACCTTTTTCCCTGGTATCAATACTATTATAATCCAATCTCATCCACCACATGCCCTAAATCACCAGCTGAACCCAATGTAGTGTTCACCCCCTACACCTACTCATAAGCAGGAGTTTTGTCTGCATAGGGTGTGCATGTGGGAGTTGTTTTTACTGCAAAACCTCAAGACCAATCAGGCTCTGAATATGACATGTGGTCTCCATGTGACTGGGAGAGTTAATATTGTCCTATAAGGTGCGGTTAGCCACATCCACAAAAATATAAATGGAGACATCCACATTGGTCAAGTGGAGCAATCAAGTGGAACAAAATCTAATTGAACACCCAAACCACGCATAGTCACACCCTCACTGCGTCAGATGATAATTCTCTCCCAGTCACATGGACACCACATGCTCTTCTGGTGGACCACTCATGTTCAAACTTTAGCATGTTGCATCCATGTGACCAGAAGAGTGTTGCTACCCTCCTGTTGGTGTTAGTTTGGATGTGGTTTGGCCAACAAACGTGTAAAAGCATGTACTAGCCAGCACCAACATTTTCCACCCAAGCTTGAACCATTAAACCTTGTTTCAGTTTCTAATATCATTTTCCAATACAATTGAATCAATACCAAGCAGGGAAGCTGTAGCAGGTGCACTGGTAAGTACGCTAGATCACTTCCATCAGCTCAACCCATGAAGCTGATCCACTGCCTGCCCTATAATAATGCCCCTTCCCCAAATTCGTCAATCACTGATCATGCGCAAGTCCCTTCAGTAATCATTTCCTTGAAATAGAGAGATAATCATTAGGAGTCCCTGAGTGCATATTTTACCTGCCACAACTATCCTGACGGGTGATCCCCCAGTGTGCATCTCCACTGTTTCTATCACCTGGCGCTTCTTCTCTCCAGCAGGACTCAACCCTTCCGCCTCCATGTCTGGGACCTGCTAAAACTTAGAACAACTTCAGCAGACTAACGAAGAACCGAACCAATAAAAAAAAGTTGCCTTTTTTTTTTTCTTTTTTTTTTGTTGGAATATTATTTTAGCCGTCAAATCTGCCCTTTGCGGTAAAATAACTTTTTTGAAAATCACTTTTTTTGAAAATCACGCAAATCCAATATCCGTATCTGTGGATACTGGCAATGTCCTTAAGTTAGTGTCGAATAAAGTAGAGTTGGCTGGACATGGACTCTGGTTTCTGTACAAGATATTAGAGTTTAACCCCAAAATTGTCTGCAGATTTGAACAACTGTGGATTCTATATATGTATACAGCATATATACCACAAATATATACTGCACAGTATGAGAAAGAGTTTACCCCCAAATTTGTCTGCAAATTTGATCAACTATGGATTCTATATATGTATATTGCATGTATACTGTACAGTATGAGAAATAGAGCTTAGCCCCAAAAATGTCTGCAGATTTGAACAATTGTGGATTCTATGTATACTATGCATATATACTGTACAGTACAAAAAAGAGAGTTTAGCCTCCAAATGCATTTTCGGTGGGATTTTTGCAAATCAATAAATCCAAAATGGCCACTGATATCAGGATTATTCACATTTCTTTTGCAAAAATTTTGTTCTTGATTGATGTTTTTGACTATTTAAGGTAAATGCTAAAATATACTTCTTTGCAAGGTTAACCATAATATGATATATTATCTTCTTTTCTTAAAAAAATAAATCAAGGTTAAGGCTAATCATACCTAACATTGGTACAGATGATCACATGAATTCTCTACTGTTAGTTATAGCAGATGGTGTTTGTGCTCAATTATGCCTCATCTGTTATGATTCAAGCTGAGCTTGAGTCTTGGACAGCTGCTTGAAGTTGATAGTCTCCACAAGGAAGCAGTTCACATAACAGTGAGAGGTAATACCCAATATAATTACATATGCAAGCCATGAACCTCTCTCAGATCGTTGTCAGACTGTATGTTATTTATTGTATGTCTTGGGATGTCTGGAGTGCTGATTGATTCTTTGTTACACTCACATGATGAAACAGGCAAACAAAGTGGAAATAATCTGCAGCAGTTCTGCTATATCATGCTCCATGTCTCTACAGAACCAGGAAATGCCAAATCTTTTGGAGGTAGTAAGGTGAAAGACAGGAATTCCTGGTTGAGGACTAGTATTTATCTGTGAAGGAATAATAATGTGTAAATACACCTTTGGAAGATGTAGTTGCTTTACTGTGGACAATAATTCTGGGGATATGTCCAACAGAACATTATAAAAGTGAGGGGTAGTTAGTGATCTCTTGAAACACTCACTAACACTATTTGCTCATAATTTGCTATAGTTATCTTGGCAGCCACAAGGCCAGATCTCTGAATTTTGCAACCCACCTCTTCTAGCTCTCTGCCACACATTTCACAAACCACTTCTTGTGTTTGTACACACCAACTTCACTTAGCAATGGCAGTCTTCAACAGTATGACAAAAATTATGTTTGTTCCATACATACTATACATCCTTGTAGAGAGAACCACCCTTATCCTCAAAATGCCCATAATTATAAAATCTAATTACATTTCCTTTTAAAATTTTAAATTTATTTATTTATTTAATATATATTTTTTTAATAACACTTGTTCTTGTTTTTGATGTTGCTATTTTTTCTTCTTCTTCTAGTGTTTGTGCATTTGAATGCTAAAGATGAAGACAGACATCATTTCCAGTTCTTTCTCTGGAATTGGAATGCTGTGCTTTCTTCTTTTCACCAGGCTTCACATTCTCCACAACTAAAAGTTGAGTTCTCCCCTAGACTCTAAAGCAGCTGCAAACTAGTACTCCTGCAGCTGGAAAGTCATCCACAAGCCACGCTTTTCATGGAAAAAAAAAACAACCATCCAACAAATTTAAAATTTGAAAAGTTGGACTCTGAGTCCAGCTGCCTATGGAGGGGGTGTTTATCACAGCATTTTTGTTAGCAAGGTAATTATTTTTTGTTAAGTTTAGCTTAAATAAGTAAAGTCTCTCAAAAGTATTGAACTCCATTGAAGATGTTGGAAGACTGTCCCAGATCCTCCTCCAGTTCTTATCAATGACCTGCCCCGTAATTTGGCACACATGAAATCAAGGGTGGGTAAATATCAATAGACCAAATAACTTCCAAATCAGGTTACTATGGTGATAAAAATTGAGGATTCATGGTAGAAGCAACCAAGGAGACACTCCTGTAGCTGCACCCAATTTATGAGGTATAAACGATCCAAACTCTATTGGGTATGGATTCGTCTACTACTTGTGGACCAAATTTCAACTTTTCAAAAAAGGAAGCTTCCACCAGTGAAGTGCCAAAGTCCAGTTCTCTGAAAGCTGACTCCATCTTGGAAAAGAACAATTCTTCTCTTCTGGGCAGCTCCACACCCACTCTACTTGAGCTAACGCCATGTCACCTAAATCAAAAGACAAAGAAGAAATGGCATTTATTCAGTTCCCCCCAGGACATGTCACCATTGCCTGGGGATAGCAAAGGACCACTCCATGTGACTCCAACTTATTCATATCTGTCTGATAAACTGAGACGGCTTTCCACAGGATCTCTGCAGTGTTCCTTATTCTGTGGAGGTCAAGAATGCAAGTATGAGAATGGGTCAAAGTGGGGCCCAGAGGACAAAGCCTTGAGTGGCTTGTACTCCCACTGGGTGACTCCTGATATTGCAGCCATGGCAAGGCCCTGTTCCAGGCTTATCAGAGATCCCAAGTGGCTGGAAGAATTCAAGAGGTCAGCCATTGATTCATTGATTACACCAAACCCCTCCCCCCCTACCCTCTTAAAAAGAGAGAGAAAGAGAAAGAACATTTAGTCATGTCCATACAGTGTTCAGGTCAACCCCCCCCCCCCCCCCCCCCCCCTCTTCCCCTCTCCCTTGTTAACTGTTGGACAGAGTGTGCAATAATAAGTGGTAGTTGTGACTCCACTCTTTTTGAGCTCATGCATAAGAGACTGCTCCTCTTGTCCATGTGGTTCACTTGTGGCTCTGTTGGTGCAGGCAGTGTTAGAGACAGTGTCATGGTTGAGTGCATATTGCTAATGCAGTATAACTCAGTGTAATGCAGTGTCGTTTAATATACTTAGAGATACTGAAGGGGAACATTTGTGGTAGCAAATTCTCCAATATGGCCCCATCCTTCATGTGCTATAGATAATGACATTTATCTTGTTTATATATACACTAGCAAATTTAAACTCCCCTGCAGAAACATATTTATTCAGTTTACTTAAAGTAATATGTGGGAGGGGGGGGCACGGCATTTTAGTCATATGACCCTTTACCAGAAATTTCCAAAATGCTGGAAAATGCTTGCCCCTGCCTAGCTCCAACTGAATGTACCAGGATATGTAGTGAGGCAGAACCAGTCAATCCTTGAAGTTTCAGGAAGATTTCTCCAGCAGTTTGGAAGGAGTTTAGAGTTTGTGCACACACACACACAAACAAACTCTTTGGGGGCTTTGATGGACCACATGAGTATTGTGGCTCAGTCCCCACCCACACCAGTTCCTGTGAGCGTCACTGGAGCAGGGGTTACCTTATTTGCAGGTTCAAACCATGCAAGGTTCTTA
Organism: Lycopodina hypogea; assembly: GCA_963969325.1. Taxonomy (NCBI): domain Eukaryota; kingdom Metazoa; phylum Porifera; class Demospongiae; order Poecilosclerida; family Cladorhizidae; genus Lycopodina; species Lycopodina hypogea. The sequence continues at coordinate 8,624,354 of OZ017792.1, forward strand.
AAAGTTTTCTTTCTCTCCCCCCCCCCCCTCCCTCCCTTTTCTTATTTGTTCCTAAGTTGTCTTACAGCTACCACTCTCAGCTGTTCGTCTCATATCTATTTGCTCAAAAAGACTTAAAATAGGCATAAAGGGAAACTTAAAAATAATGGCACTTGATTACATAACCAAGATCACTCTGGCACTTTCATGGACAATTGTGTTTATCATGAAATGTTGTACTTTCTTTCATTCAGTCAAATTATAGCTTAGTTGTTCTGAATTAATTAGAACTGAAGAAAGTTACATGGATGTGACTTCACTCCTTATAATGTGACTGAGCCCCACTCTGTGGATACAGGTGGGCCTAGCAAGCATTCCAGGCAGCCTAGGGGGTTGGGTCGTGGGATTGCCTGCTAGTACAGTAGTCCCTCTCCAGAGAGACCACCTCTATTGGAAGACCACCTCTCTTGAGAGACCACACTCTTCATGCAAGATATATTTGGTTGTATAAACATACCTCTATTGTAAGACCACCTCTCTTATAAGACTGATTTTGGTCCGATTTAAGCGTGGTCTCTCAAGAAGGGTACTGCTGTAACTATAATAGTGATACTGATCAGGTGACCTTAATGTATATCTACATGCTGTGGTGTGCAGGCATGGCATAGGGTCTGTGGTCAACCTGCAGCAGCCTGGTGAGCATGCCCGGTGTGGGCCTGGACTGGAGCCCTCCAGCGGCTTCACCTACCTCCCAGAGTACCTCATGGAGTCAGGAGGTGAGTCAGCAGGCAGGCAGCCACACCCACACCCCCTCTGGCATAGCCTGCAGCTACATTACATGGGGGGGGGGGGGGGGGTGAGCAGGCCATAATGTGAGTGACGCTTGTGTGTGAGTGGAATGGAATAGGGCTCTGTCCCTCCCACAAACACTGGAATAGAAATCTAACCTGTTCTGTTTTGGCTTCATATCATAGTATACCACACACCACATGACCTGTCTCTGTGGATGATGATGTCAGCACATTTAGTATTAGCAGTAGTAGTAGTGATATTAGTAGCAGCAACATCAATAATGATGAACACCTAGAAATTATTAGAGGATGGAATCCCACAAGACATCTGTACACTCATACTTTGGCTGTCATACAAGGTTAATGTGGTTAATAGTTTTGCTGGTCTCATTTAGGGCATTTTTTAGAGCGAATGTACTTTTACGTAGTGTGGTTTGTGTGATGAGAGTAGCACTGGAAAGAATCACAAAAAGTGGTTAAAATATGTAATCTGATTACAATTAGTTATTGGTACTTCAATTAATAACTGTAGATGAAATTAGAGAGTGGACAGACAGCCAGAAATGTGCACACACACAAGGTAAAAAAACAACACTTTTTCTATGAAGCTTATAGCAGTCTATATTAATCAGAATGTTAATGCGTGAAACATTTCTCTGTTTGAGTTCTATCTCTTCTGAAACTACTCTAGCTATTTCCACTGAAGTGGGCATGGCGAGAGGCTAGGACCATACACGGTCTATAGGCTGTCTGTCTGTCTGTCTGTCTGTCTGTCTGTCTGTCTGTCTGTCTGTCTGTCTGTCTGTCTGTCTGTCTGTCTGTCTGTCTGTTGTAGCCCTATCTTCAGCCACCAAAGTCAGGCATGGCCAGTCTGCTTGATGCCACTACTGAGGCTGTTAAAAAAAAAAAAATAAATAAATTTAAAAAAATAAAAATAATAATAATAGTAAATATATACATATATATTACCCACCCACTCGATTCTGTCATCGCACGATTTATCTAGTAATAATAATGTACAATGCTTCTAACTATAAACAAATTTTTTTCCTTTACCTTATCCCACACTGCGTGTGTGTGCGTATGTGTATGTGCCTTGTGTTCATGTGTGCAGTGTATTACTACAACTATGGCTGGGCTGATTACGGTGTCCCCACTTTACCTAGTCTTCTGGGCATCGTAAAGGTGGTGGACTTTGCACTCTCCAAGAACAAGGTGGCTGTGCATTGCCACGCAGGACTGGGACGAACTGGAGTGCTGATTGCGTGCTACCTGACCTATGCCCTGAGGCTGCACTGGGAGGAGGCCATAAGGCATGTCAGGAGCCGGAGGTGAGGGGACAGAAGGAGCTGCTGCTCTAGTGGGGCACTGTGCTACACAGGACTGGTTGCTAGGGGGCGGGAGACAGGTTACTAAGGGTTGTGATACAGGTTGCTAGGAGGTGGGGGACCAGTTGCTAGGGGTGTGATACTGGTTGCTAGGGGTTGTGATACTGGTTGCTATGGGGAGGGAGACCAGTTGCTAGGGTGTGTGATACTGGTTGCTATAAGGTGGGAGATTGGTTGCTAGGGGGAAGGAGACTGGTTGCTAGGGGGAAGGAGACTGGTTGCTAGGGGGAATGTTGTCTAGGACCTTAGATTAGGGTAGTGAGAAGAAATATTTTGCTTAAGTAAATCTGTTTTAGTTGAAGAAAAGACTCTGATATCAATATTGATTTCAACTGCAACCGGCTGTCTGTGGTCTAGTTATGGGAGCAACCCGCTACATTGGTGAGAGGTCAGGGTGCACTGATGTTAGTAAGAGCTGTGTGCATTTCCTATTACAGTGTTCAGCTTTGAAAGATTGAAGTGCCTTCTAGTGAACTCATAAGTAGAGAATAGCCTCTGGTGGCAGCATACCATATTTGCATTACTGTGTGTGATTTGAAGGTATATAGAGTTGAGATAGGGTCTGAAAGTAGCCAAGAAAAAGACATGTATAACACAAAATACACATTCATACATAATATTGGTGTTGGGTACAGTAGTACTTCCTAACTTCTTACATTGCAACAGCTGATCATCTGACTCTGTTCCTGTTTCATGCTGTGCAGGCCCGGTTCCATACAGACATGCCCCCAGGTGGAGGTGGTGCGTGCCTTCTCAGAGTTCCTGTGTCCTCTGTGGGTATTCCTGCCCCTGCCCTCCTCCCCCCTCTCCCTTGGGCAGCTGCTCCACAACCAGAGTCTGGTCCTGCACGGCCATGAAGAGAAACAACTCAAGCACATCCCCAAGGTCTGGCACACACTTATGAAGCTCAATAATACCTTCTGCATTTGAGCTTCCGTGACCCACCCCCCTCCCCACCCCCAAAGCCCTGATATCATCTTCGGCAACTGTCTGACACTCACCTGGTACTGCTTCCAACCAATGATTTCCGAAAAGTAGCAGCAAGCTCTCCAGATAAAGTCATAACTAACCTTTCCTTCACTTCCACATCCCATCTTCTCCACATCCACATCCCTGAATATTCTGGAACTTGCTATCAGCACAGGACATTTTATCAAATCTTTATTCCTATAGTGAGGTGGATAGAAAAACTTGAATATGTGGTTTACTTAGCTGCTCCCTGATTGGCTCTATTCCCAGTTGAATGGACTGAGGTATGGCACGCCTTCATTGGCTGGCCACTGTAGCAATGAATGTCAGACAGTTGCCAGAGGTGTTACCGGCCCAGAAGTAGCTGCTAGTTCTTCACAAAATTAGCTTTAGCTGATGACTCTGTCAGTGAATGTTCATAATTATTTTTGTAGGTTCTGTACATGGCATGCCAGCAGATGTTAAGATGCTGCCGCCATGGTAACATTGTAAAGTCATGTGATAAGGGGTCAAGATCACATGATGTATTCCCCATAACAGCTGATGAACTATCCCAATCATCTTCTGAGTTACGATCACATGACCGTGGTTCAAAGTCACTTGTCACAGCGTCTATGTCACATGATAATATAACATCACAAGACAGCTTTACCCAGTCATGTGATATACTCACCACTGCAAGTGCTGCGGAGGTGGAAAGTGAGGAGGTGAGGGGTGTGGCCAGCTCTTTAGCCTCCTGGAGTGCGGGGACCGCTCTGTCCCCTGAGGAGGAGAGACGCTTACAAGAGATCAAAGTAATGAGTGAGTGAGTGAGTGAGTGAGTGAGTGAGTGAGTGAGTGAGTGAGTGAGTGAGTGAGTGAGTGTGTGTGTGTGTGTGTGTGTGTGTGTGTGTGTGTGTGTGTGTGTGTGTGTGTGTGTGTGTGTGTGTGTGTTTATAAGGACAGCAGCAGTGTTATTTCCCCCTCTCAAGTGGTGTAGTATTCCAGCATGTCATGAGGTCATAGTTTCTAAACAGACTCAGATGTGGTAAAGGGTCTGTATGGTAACTGCCCCACCAACTCTCGGCTCTACTCCACCGGGCAGTGTCAACACTGACTCTAATTGAGCCCCACCTGGCTTATGTTCTTGTTCTGCTGCAGACGGAGGTGAATGGTGGCCTGCAGTGGACCTTGCTGGGGTCAGAGGAGGACCTCCTCCTTCTCCTCCACATCACCTCACTGTTCCTATCAACACTGAAGGTGAACCACACCCTCCACACTGTGTGCCCATACACACCACACCCTGTCTCTCTCACACACATTCTCACTCATATGTGCACACATGCATACACACACTCACTCATACACACACAAACATTCTCACTCATGCACGTACACACTCACTCATGCACACACTCACTCATGCACACACACATATTCTCACTCATGTGCGCACACACACACACATTATCTGATATAGTTGTGAGCTAGAGGTGGGGACTTACATGATGTGAACAGAGTCACATGATGTGCACTGCACCATTCACTAGCTTCATCTTTCAACCATTGCCCTCTCCTCCTTTAACCTTCTCTCTCTCTATTTTGACCCCTTTGCTCCCTCCCCCTCCTTTGCCCTGCACTAATGACCGACTACTGATGCTGTGCAGGCACCTGTGCTAGAGGAGGACCAGGACATCTGTTGGCTGCTGTCTGCCCCAGGACACAGTCGTGCAGACATGGAGTCTCCAGAGGTCATCCACCATAAACTGTAGACACTGTGTGTGTGTGTGTGTGTGTGTGTGTGTGTGTGTGTGTATGCTGGTGTGTGCGCGCACACTAGTAAGAAAGAGTGTGTGTGTTGTTTGAATGAGTGTGTATAGTGGAAATGATAGATACTTAAAGCCTAGTACAGTGCAATTATTTGTGGGTGTGGCCTTCCTCTCTGTGACTGACTCAGCGGCAAGTTCATGTTCCACTATGACACATGAAAAATCACAAAGTGCTGGCTGGCTCTCCATCACTGGAGGTCAAAGTTGCACTGTTATTAGAGCTATACTGTGCTGCACAGACTAGCAGGTGCTGATGGAGGGGAGGGGAGGGGATTTGCTTGCTTCAGACTTGGGCATGTAGAAACTTTGAACCACTTTGATTGCATGTTTATTCTTGTACACAGTAATTGCAGGTGCACATAATTGATGATGGTGGATCTCTACTAGACCACCATGTACATAGAGAGAAAGCTCACCTCATGGAAATATTCTATAAATGTATGCTGTCATAGAAACACATGTGTATGCGATGGGGTTCTTTAAGGTGTACATGTGTGTATGTGATCACTAATGTATGTGCAGCCTAGACATGTGGTGCTCCAGAGGCTGGCGGAGGTCGTGGGAACGCTCGTACACTCCATCCAGCAGGATGCCGACAACCTCATCACCATGGAAACTAGTCAATATAACCACAAAGGACTACTACCGAGGGTTGCTGAGAAACTAGCTCATGACTTGTGTCAAAGCTCTTGTCATGACAACTGTGTGGATACCTTGATGAAGTACTGGAGAAGTGCATCATGACACTTCTATTGGATAACATGACCTAACATATCACATGATTGTTCTACAGCTCTGCATATAGAACTAAGATCACATGACCTTACTGACGTAATCTACTTTTTCCTCACTTTTTAATTAGTATTCACACTACATATTGTGTCCATATTCATTAAAGAATCTGTTGCACACTTTCTCAACTGACTTGACCTTACTCAGCCAATCCACACACTCCCACAAATGAACTATGTTCTACCAGAACTATCTCCACACAGTTGAGCTAATGCACTTTCACAAGTGATACTTGGCAATATATTGGACCAGCATATGTATAAGTCACTTATAGCAGTACATTCCAACATCACCACATAATATCCAAATTGGCAGACGTTAGTGTAATAAACTTAAAAACATCAATGACTACATTCGTATGTAGGGATATGCACAACTCACTGTAAATGCTTTTCTGCCTTCCACACAGGGTGGGTGGGTGTGTGTGCATGCATGCATTACAGGAAGTGAGGGAAAACTAGCTTACTTAGTAACTTCAATTGTGTCTTATGCTGTAAATTGTAATCACTCACCTTTTTGATCAAGTGAACATGTGCAGTGCCCTGGCCACCCACCCACTACTAGAGGCAAGGGTTCATAGGATAGGGGAGGCAGTTGAGATGTTTCAAGTGTGCAAAATACCAAAACACGAAATAGATTAATTGCTGCTAGAGAGATAGTGCACAAAGGCTCGTGCACATCAAATACATATACTAATACCTTCAAATGTTCCAATCACCAATGAAAAACCACATGCTCTGCCCCATAAGTGTGTGTGTGTGTGTGTGTGTGTGTGTGTGTGTGTGTGTGTGTGTGTGTGTGTGCACGCGAATAATCAATGTTTATCTCAATAGTAACATGAACAATGAACAGAGAATAAGGATAGTCTGTGTGTGTGTCTAGTTCAGTTTCTTGAGGATGGGGTCGCTGAGGTTGATGTCGGGTGTGTCCTTGATGAGCAGAAGCTCCGCCTCCATGTCACCCAGCATGTCCTCATGCTGCACCACTTGCAGTGCCTCCCACTCCTCCTTGAACAGCTGGTTCATGTTGGGCTGCTGGGCTCCGCCCATGGCCCCACCCCCTCCCTGCATGGACATCTGCTGCACCATCTGTCCTGTCTGGTCGGCAGCTGTGGGCGTGGCAGGGAAAAAATTAGACTAAAGTGACAACACCTTACCAGCATTTAATTGCTACTCAAGTGCATTGTTTTCTCATATCAAATGTGTCCATGAAGTAAACAAGGGGGAAAATGAATGAACAATAATAAAAATAAATTAAAAAAAATTAAATTTAAAAAAATATCATGGAAAGCTTGGCCTGTTTCTTTAATTAAGGGTTTACCCTGGGGTCAAATTTAGGCATACTATAACTCAATATTTAATAGTCGAGCTTGGGCTGTTGTTGGCCATTAGCACATACCACAGATTATTGACGAAAAATTTTTATATACAGAGAAAGAGAGAAATTTAGGGAACACAGATGGATGGCTACAAGACTAATGTCGTAACAATCAAATGCATTCATACAGTCACTCACACACACACACACTCACTCTGACACACACACACACACTCACTGATACTCACACACACACACACCCACGCTCACAGTTGTCAGCCCCCAGGATGAGGCCATAGATGCTCCTCAGCCCGAACACATTGAGGAAGTACCAGGAGGCCGAGCTCACCCTGGATCACAGGGAGGGAGGGAAGGAACACAGTGCCACACACTAGCATCACATGACAAGGACATGTAATGGTCACATAACATATCATGTGAAAGTCACATGACATGGGAATATTAAAAGGTCCTTTGGTTCTAATAAGATATTTCATGAGTAGACACAGTACACAAGCTCCCGAGCAAGTATATGATGCCTAGCCCTTGGCTTCGCCTGCACTGTCAACGCTCCACACCACTTAATTAAAGAACAAGAGGAAAATCAGAAAGAGGAAAATCAGAAAGAGGAAAATCAGAAAGAGGAAAATCAAGAAGACAATGATTGATTGTCTGACCAATCCACTGTGTGTGTGTGTGTGTGCGCGCGCGCGATACTCACCAGGATGAGCTGAGGGAGTGGAGCTCTATTCCTCGCTGGAGCATAGTCTTGAAGCGCAGGGTTAGAGGGAAGGGCACCTTGGCTGAGTGGGGAGTGGGTGTGGTGAGGGGGAGGAGTTAAGGGAAGGAGAACAATGGTCAATGCAAGGAACGAGAGGGGAGGTCAAGGAGAGATGGAGAGAAATGTACTGAAAGAAAGAAATGGAAAAACTGTAGCAAGGAATGGAGTGTTCAACTAATGAAGTGATGAGTGACTAACTTGTAATGAACCCAGCGAAGGTCACATTGATCCAGCCTCCAATCAGGACCATGGGTAGCACATTGGTGAAGGTGCCCTTCATCATCTCAAAGGCCATGTTAGGATCTACAGAGACAGAGAGAGAGAGGTGTGGGAGGGGCTAGGGCTAGGGGGGGGAGGGGCAGCCTGGGAGATTGGAGAGGATATAACACACCCATGGTATGTGGGAGACAGAAAGGTGTGTGTGTGTGTGTGTGTGTGTGTGTGTGTGTGTGTGTGTGTGTGTGTGTGTGTGTGTGTGTATAGTGCCAAGAAGACGAGCAGAGGAGAGGGGTACTGGAGGGACTGTAGTAGTAGAGGAGCCTTACCTCCCATAGCCAGAGCGTTCACGTTGGGTCTCTTCTCCTTCTTGAAGTAACCTTCCTCCTCATCATCAAAGAATGCCTTCCGCATCAGAAATGACTGCACACACCATAATAACCATGCATTCATGGCGTGCACTATTCCAAATCTTCAGGTAATGTGGAGTGGCTAATTAGTGAAGGCCAATTACTGACTCATTATCCAGTAAAACGCGATTTCTAGCATGCCCTAGTTGGAACAAGCACCATATAAAGTCATACTAACTCTACAAAGTCAGCTGTTACATTATAAACAGACTAGACTAGAATAACATCTAACACAAATACTTGCAACATCATGTTACATTGTTCTACAGAAAATCAAATTGTGACACTGTCTTGTTTTGCTGTTTGCTATGCAGGCATTAGTGCGGTGTCTGGTACGAATCAGTTTCATGAACAATGTTACACAGTGTTATACCACTGTACTGTATGTAAGTATGCCCATATGCAAGGTGGTCCTCACCTCCTTGGGTATGCAGCCACCATTCTCACGAAGCAGTCTACTCCTCAGCAGAGCTTGCCTGCAGAACACACACACACACACAGACAATGTCACTTGGGCAGAGAGCTAAGCATCTGTACTGAAGTCGAGCAAACCGAGTAACTACCTGCACTGAATGCAGATATTCTTTGAATCTAGACCTTAGCCTAGTATTGCTTTGACCAATCTGTGTTGGTCCATGACTAGGTACAGATCAGCACACAGACTGAAAAACAATTTTAGTTGATTCTCTTCTTTTACGTAGCGAATATTAGTCTTGAGTAGGCGTGGTTCTTGAACGTGATAAAATTATGAAGACAATGAGACGCCTAGTTGTTCCTCAGGAGATCATATCTTCATACAGTCAATGCAGAGGACGGGCGGTCTATTTGCAGGCTATTATCAACTTGGGAACACACACACACATGCAGTTGGAATGTCGCCTATGCCATATAGATAAAAAAAAACAAACAAGGAGTTTGTGATATTCTCCAATACATTCATTTTTAAATGATACTCCAAGATGCTGTGCTCCTTGTTGTTACACCTTTAACACCATTACTTGCACCTACTAGTGTAGTTATCACACCACAAACACAACTTTCCTGTCTTAATTAGTTTATGAAATTCCTCCTCCCTCCCTCCAACTTAAAGTGCCAATCTACATCATTATAGTAATAGTATGCTTGTTATATAATAATCAGCTGTCCCTATGGAATACATGCACACCTTTAAAAATTTTTTTTATAAATGTCTACAGCTGATTTGATGAATATCATTATATGAGACAGGGACAGTCCCTCCCACCACATGAGACAGGGACAGTCCCTCCCAACACATGAGACAGGGACAGTTCCTCCCACCACATAATCAGTTAAAATTCTGTCATTTGTCTAGAACTTTATGGATTCAATGTTATTGGTAAATTAAAAGATCAGGGTGAACTCATAATGGAGGCACATGAATTTTATTCTTGTGGTAGCCACTGTTCCATCCTTACACATTCCTGTGTGTCAAGCCAACAGCGAGCCTGTGCTGTGAAGACGTCTCAACACTTGTCCTGCTTGTCTGTGTTGGAGGGGAAATTGTATTCCGCTAATTAAGTGATACCACAGCTATTTTCGTTCTTTCATTAGTCTACCATCCTCTAACTTTTTCAGTATATATTGTCTATGGTGGAAGGGCTAGGGTGGAAGGGCTAGGGTGGAAGGGCTAGGGTGGAAGGGGAGGTGGATTGGTTGTATTATTGAGCTCAAAGATGAAGAGGCAGCAACATGCCTGGGTCACAGAGTCGGTCAGGACATCCTGCGACTTCCTACACATGCTAGCATTGCATACTCCAATACCACAAAAACAATAATATATATATATATAGTGCTTCCTACAACTACAACTAGAAATTCCATACAGGCTGATAAAATAAAAAATAAAAATATCATTATTAAACCAACAGCACATAAAATATTTACAAAATAAATGGAAAAGGTGCTCTCCCTAACAAATGAGAAGTCCTTCTCTCCAGTGATAGGGGAAAGGTAGGGGGGGGGGGGTTCCTACTCAGTATATATTTTAATTTTAAGGGGAACTTAGAGTTTTCCCAGTTAATTTTTAATGAGTACATATTGACCAGTTACCTACACGATTAGAAATAGTGGTCTTTATTTAGAATCAAGGATGTTCATACCTGTCTTTGATCTGTTCCAGAGTGGCAGTATCCTTATCACTACGCAGTAGTACCATGATGTAGTGGCGCAGCAGTCCGAACAGTAGAGTGATCAGCACGATGGGTAGGATCACCCACATACGGATGGCAGGGTCCAGTAGCAACTCAGCCATTTCGGATGGTCAAATAGTACAGAGGTAATGATCATCACTTCTGCTGGGAATATGCTAACTTTATCCTTTACCTAATGCATGCGCCAGAATATTCCAGGGGAATCCCCCCCCCCCCCCCCCCCCCCCCCCAATTACTAAGTGGGTATTTTAATTTAAAAAAATTAATGTATTATTATTAAAAAAAAAAAATAAAAATAAAAAAAAAAAGAAGAAAAGAAAGAAAAAAAATATTAGTTTTATTTCATGGGTAAATCAATGTACACTGGATTGGACAGATAGGTGCAGTGATGCCTACTGCAGAAGCAAGTGCAGTCAAGCACTGTGAGCAACACAAAGCCCTCCATTCTGACTCCCCAGTGGAGGGCTCACTCCCCTGCCAATAAAATTACCACATTTGCAATACTGGGAAAAGATAACAATCTTTTTTATTTTTTTATTACTATAATTCACTGTCTGTCTGTCTGTCTGTCTGTCTGTCTGTCTGTCTGTCTGTCTGTCTGTCTGTCTGTCTGTCTGTCTGTCTGTCTGTCTGTCTGTCTGTCTGTCTGTCTGTCTGTCTGTCTGTCTGTCTGTCTGTCTGTCTGCATATTCGTTATCCCCCTGCCACCCCCCCAGACACTTTGGCCTACCAGACTTAAATCTTCAGGGGATGATGGGGGTTAGGCTACCATGAGGTGGTCTGGAGCAAATTTGGTCAAGATCGGATAAAAACTCCGCCCATAGGGCTGACAAAAGCCAAAAATGATATTTTGGCCAGAACTCCTGGAGTTGCAGGCCTAAAACTTAATATGCACAGACAACTTGACTTTAGGAGTAACATAGGGTGGCTTCCACTTGGCCACACCTCTTCCTCTTGGTGTGTAAGACTAAAAATGCCAAAAATGGTACTTTAATAAAACACTCTGTCCAAGATCATTATATCCTAGAATCCTTATATATTTGTTATCAATGTCACCAGAGGAACATTTTAAGAATGTCTATACGGCCATACTCCCTTCCTGTGTTCGTGTCAGACCAAAAAAAAAAAAAAAAAAAAAAAGAGCCAAAAATGGTACTTATGCCAAATTAATTTTGATTTGCTTGTTTGTCTATTTGTTTGTTTGCTTGCTTGTTTAGTAATTACTTCCAGACAATTGGGGCCAAAGGGCTCAAATTTTCAGGATTTGATGGGAGCCACTCTGGGATCATTATAACAAAGTTTGGTGAAGATTAGTTTATTCACTAACTCCTCCAAGAAGATTAGGCCTAAAGTGCTCAAATTTTCAGGAATTGATGGCTGTCACACTGGGGACAGAATAGAGAAGTTTGGTGAAGTTTGGTTTCTTCTCTAACTCCCAGATGATTTGGTCCAAAGGGATCAAATTTTCAGGGTTTGATAGCAGTCACATTGGTGCGGTTATAAGGAAGTTTGGTGAAGATCAGAGTAAATCCCTGCCCATGGGGCTATTTTTTCTCTCTCAAAATTTCCTGGTTGTGGTCACAACTCTATACCTAAGTAAACCACCCCACTCAATAAAAAAAAACCACAATTGTGTAAACACAGGTCAGCAAAACTGTTATCGCCATCTGCAGGATGGTACTTTTCTAGTATTTATAGGTTTCGCTTTCTTCTAATTTCACAGCTTATATAAATAAGAAACGAGAGTGGTCTGCACTCTGTCCTGTGGCAAATAATTATTATTATATTTATCAAAACATAGTGTTTTAGACCTGGCAAAATAATTGTTCAGAACACTTATGATGAGGTTAAAGTTGCGACAAGATTTAAAACGTTTAGGTTTTCATACAGTAGAACTTAGTTGTAACCACAGGTTGCAACTAATATTTGGGCTTCCATAGAGTAAAAACTCTTTTGGATCTTGCTAGAAAACTATTTACTCAAAAGTTGTTGATACCTTCCCTCCCCCCCCCCCCCCCCCCCACCCCAACCACCATTCCAAGTGTTCCAAGACCTGTGTGCCACAAGTGAAAATGAAGCTATTATCTTATAATATTTGAAAGATTAGATAATTGACATTTAGAAAGGAAAAAAAAAATTTAGGCTTTCTTGCTTGCTGATAGAATAAATATCAATTATTTTTGGTTTTTAATCCTTAATATATAAATTAGAAGACATGCATCTCTATTCGATTACCAATAATTTGTTTGATTACGAATAATTTGTTTGATTACCAAAATTTTGACTATGAAGTGGTGAGAAAAGGTGCTACCCCAATGGCTCAGAGTGGCCTCTAACTAAACTTGATGCATGCCAAGTTTCATGTCTTCAGGTTTAATGGTTTAGCAGGTCTCTAGCCACATAGATACATAGATAGATAAATATAACCATGAGTTATATAATATATATAGATATACAGTAGGAAGTCAGTTATCCGAACCTGTTGGGATTAGAGGATTTGGTTCATGTTGCTCCAATTAACACAATTATGATCCTAGCAGCATATACCACGCGTTGCCCAGCCTACTTCAACATGAAACATTATAGAAGCCACTCAAATTTCGGCCTGGTTGGTCCTTTAATTCGTTTTTGGCAGCTAAAAAACTTCCTGTGTGTGTGGCTAATAAAAAAAAACACACACACACACACACACATTGCCACACTCGCATGTGGTTAATAATGCTCACCTGGTTATCTTTTAATTTGTTGAATGTGAAATGTGTCCATTAAAGACATGCTAAATTCTGGGAAGCCCCATATGCAGGCCACATGGAAAGAACAGGTAATATTAATAGTTATCTCAATAACACATTACAGTAAAGGAGGATTGTATAAAAATAATATTTGTTTCATCTAATATTGTAATGAAATGATGATACAATTATAAATTACAGAAAGTTCTAATTGCATTGCATGCATAACTATGAAAAACGATAACTTTTATGGGAAAAAGACTTTGCATTGCAATTATCAATGAAATTATTGGAAGAACACTTATTTGTTCATTAACAATATTAATGGCCTCTTCAAGTCCCTCACAGCAAGATTTTAACACATACACCTGAGGACATATTGAAGCATTTCAAAGAAATCCACATATTCTGAAGTGGATGAATATAACTATCTGTTTTTTATTCCATCTTTTTTCTTTGTCTCTTCACTTTTGTACTTCATGGGACAGTAACAGCAGACCTGGTAAAGTTTACTCAATACAGTCCTCAGCACAAATCCAATTATTTGAAGTAACTGCCACAAACCCCACAAGATGAATGCGTAAATCCCACAAGAACAGTTCCAGACAACGGTCCAAATCATGGATAAGAAGTCCAGAATTGCATCCCACATCAAGAACAACATGATCACAGTGGTAACCCTGGGGCTGGATAGCCAGTCCTTCGCAGCGACCCATACCCAGAGTAAAAATTCCTCCGTGGCTATCCACACCCAAAATAAAGAGTTTAGAGGAAATCCAAGTGGAAACCTCAGCATTGTCAACATTTATTTTTTATTTATTTGTGTTGCAGAGGTACCATGGCAATGACCCGTCTTGCCAGTCAGACCCTTTACCATTTCCAGCAGTTGCCTTTGGTAAAAGGTCTGGCTAGCGGTAACGAGACTTGCAGGCAATGACAACATTATTTGAGGTCTCTGGCAGAATGGTTCTTGGCGCAAGGTATTGTCTAGGACAGAATGAATGTCACAAAGGCATAGTCCAATTACTGTTGCAGTAGACATTATTGACTTGCAGGCAATGACAACATTATTTGAGGTCTCTGGCAGAATGGTTCTTGGCGCAAGGTATTGTCTAGGACAGAATGAATGTCACAAAGGCATAGTCCAATTACTGTTGCAGTAGACATTATTGGATCTCTCTCAGGCATTAAGACCTCATGCAGGTCCTATTCAGGATATGAGCTATGGGTGTGCTCAAATCATGATGAAGGGACCTGAGTTAAGAAGTAAACGTGAACATTTCAAGATATAATTTTAATTTAGAGCTTCATTGATAGTTAAAAAGATAAAATTTTCAAGTGGATCATTCATGTGGGAAAAGACAAGTAGGATACAGAGAAATTCTCAATGACATCATGAACATCAGTTGTGACACCATGATGAATACAGATAAGAGAAGTTCACTCATTTTTGTATTTCTCATGAGTGTTATTATTTAAAAAAATTTCTTTCAAGGCATTGTGAGAATGTTCAAAGGAATATGATTCAATTGAAAGTGTGCACAACAGTTCTTGAGAGCAGTGTTGCCAGTTTGGCACTTTTGGTGCCAGGTTTATGAAATCTCACACTTTTTGAAGCCTCTTGACGCCAAAATTTCATTTTGCACCATGAACCAAATTTTTTGAAATTTCCCCCTGCAATTTTAGATGATGTTTGGTACTAAAAAAAAAATTTTTTTTTTGTGCTCACATTTAGCACTATTTAACCAAGCTGGAAGTTCAACCAAGACTCAAATTAAACCACATTTCTGTCATTCAACCAGCTGCCCATTGTCTCCTCTCCCAAGAAACTGACTCTATATCACATTGAGCAACAGTACCACAATATTCTCCAGGTTGCCAACTGGTCAGACTCCCAGTAGCACTGATGTTCTGGTCTGGGCATTAATAAGTATGAAGGTCATATGTAACATTTTAGATAAAAATAATAGAAACAAGACACTTGGAAAACAAATTTTTATTTTTATGAGAAGTATAATGTATTTGCAAAATACATGTGCTAAACAGTTGATGGTGAATCTTAGGCACAATAATCTTGAGTACAATAAGTTCTCTGTTTGTTTTTCACCCCCAAATTAATACAGCTAATGTCTATAAGGCAGCTGGAGCAGCTTGCTCATCTGTACCACCTTTGTATAGAGACTAGGGAAAAACATGCCCTACAGGCAGGTTTTCCAATGTAGTTACAAAATGGTCTAAATTGCTTGCTATGTTATGTAGGAATTTATTATATTATATATATATATTACTAGGAAGCATACCTGGAGTTCCCTGAGATAATGATATGTCCACATTAAGGTTTGGCCAAATATGTCCCAGCCCATGTCCATGGGTTTGGCCAAGTACCACTTGGTAATTTTAGCAAGATACTCAGAGGATTATGTGTGGCCAGGTGGGACCCAGTCCATGATGTGTGTTATTGCTAAGTTGTAAATGTTAGGTCTAAAGGTTTCTATTAAGTACCATTTTGGCATTATAAACTAACACATGCAAAGGAAAAGGTATGGCCAAGTGGCCAAATTTTGGTTACACAGAAGTGGGTGTAAGATGTGCCTATCCTGAAGAGTTAGCTTCATTTGGTTTGGTGCTTTGGTAGTAATGTGGATAAACATACAATATAAATATATATATATTCAAATCCATATATGTATGAATCAGGAAATAGTGGAACCTGGAAGTTTCTAGTATCTACAATTGTGCCTTAACCACTTGGCCACGGTTTATTTAAACGTTCCACAGGCGACACTGATTCCAAACATATATGAATTTGTGGGACTTAGTCCTTTGGTCTGTGTACTTTTCAGAAATTCCATTTTTGGCATTTTTGATCATACACACAAGTAGGAAGAAGTGTAGCCAGGCAGAAACCAACCCATATTACTCCCAAAGTCAAGTTTGGTATGCATACCTAGTTTTAGGTTTGTAGTTCCAAGAGTTTGTCTGGCAAAAGTATCTTTATTTGGCATTTTTAAGCCCAATGTAAACACAGGAAGGGATGTGGCCATATAGATGTACTTAAGATATTCCCCAGATGAAACTGAACCGGAATATATATGGGTTCATGTCTCTAACTCCCTAGTTCCAGGTATTATTCCTGAAGTACCATTTTGTCATTTTTAGCCTGACAAGGCCAGATAACGAGGTGTGGCGAGGTGGGACCCAGCCCATGTTACCAACATGGTCAAGTTGTGTATACATTCCAAGTTTTAGGTCTGTAGCTCCTGGGGTTTTTCTGGGCAAAGAATCATTTTTGGCTCTTTCTTGTTACCATAGTAACCATTTTCCAGATTTTTTCGCCCATGTTTTAAGTTGGGTGAAAACATATCATCATGCCAAGTTTCAAAGAAATCCATCCATAGGTTTGTCCAGAATGATGGTACAAACATGCAGACAGACATGTATATATAGAAAATCTAGACTAGCAGCATATATCCGGTGTAGCCTGGCAAATGTCAACATGAATCATAGAAGCCATTCAAATTTTTTCATTATAGATCCTTTAATTAGCTTTTGGTGGCCAGAACAACTTCCTGTGAGTGTGGCCATGAAAAAAACCACACACACACACACACACACACACACACACACACACACACACACACACACACACACACACACACACACACACACACACACACACACACACACACACACACACACACACACACACACACACACACACACACACACACACACACACACACACACACACACACACACACACACACACACACACACACACACACACACACACACACACACACACACACACACACACACACACACACAGTTAATAATGCTCACCTGGCTACTTGGAGACCATATGCCAAATTTTAGCCAGCTTAGTTAAAATGGCACAGAAGTAGATGCTAGTCTTCTCAAAACACTTCATCTGAATTGCCACAGGAGCTATGTGACAAAGAATTTTGAGAATTATTGCAGCTATGTCTGGGCCAAAGTTAAGTCTGGCAACTCTTGACATTCACCAGCTGCTGCACCTGTCAATGAGATCTGAGAATTACTGAAGTATTATAACTGTACTAGTTATTTGGCAGTTGCATATCTCAAGAAGAGCATAGCCAGTCATGAATTCTAATATATATATATATATATATATATATATATATATATATATATATATATTCATGGTACTGGTGTTTCACTGATATCAGAAGTAGGCATGGCAGGTTGTACCTGACATAATCATTCCCTATAGGCATCCTTTGCATGGTGGCAGGGAATCCCCTGACCACTGCAAGCTGCACTATGCAAGACCACAAGATGTAATTACAAACCCACACAAGGGAGTTCAATATCTAAGCTAATGAAACTCTCAAGTCAGTTTAACAGCTAGCATGGATGCTCAGTAAAGATTTTGTGCCAGTGGTTACATCATTTGTAAAGTTTGACATCTTCAAAGTAATCAAACCACTATGGCTGCATAGTTGCCCTACATGGGGTTGCTGACTCACTAAAGGGAATCTTCTGATCAGTGCCTTGAAAATTTGTGTAGATAGCAGAATACAGTAGAACAAAAAAAAAAAAAAAAAAAAAAATTGCACTTGATAACTGTAATATTATTGTTTGATTAATATTGACATAATGATTATAAGATATTATGTGCTTTATTTTAATAAAAAAAAAAAACAAAAAAAAAACAAACATATTGTAATAATATTTGTGTATTCATTTACTTGGATATGCATTAATTTATTAATACTACTAATTTTTATTTGAGGATACATTCTTATTGGTCAAAGAGATTCCATGTCAGTCAGGTCTGCAAATTTATTTGATCTTTCACTCTCCATCTAGCTATATTCAAGGTTGCACCACCATTAACTTCTGCAGATGGAGCAGTTGCTATGACCTCAACACTCTCGAACAGAACTTGGACCAGAACTGCCGCCCCAGGGGGGGGGGGGGTGTGGGGAAAAAATTCCCTAGGAAATTATCATATTACTTGAAATTCTCGTATTACTTGAGCTGCGAGGTTTGGGGGGATATAGTAGACGCATAGGAACTTCTATTGCCGCAGTTGTGTTCTTCCTACCGTGATGGTCCTATATTATCTGAGTCTGCTGTCACTATGTATTGGTGAGAATATTAACGCCTTCTATGTAGACTTCTCGTCTGTATTAACATAGCGAGCGGTATATTCATTGCAGTGTCCAGTGGGATTATATGCAGAGTTGGAGCTGCAGCTCCTTCAGTAAGAATCTCTACTCTGCCAAGAGAAGGACCTTTCAAACTTTACCAAACAGTGCTGTTCATCTGTGAGGTGGAGCCTGCACAGGCACTCCCTGTGACTTACCAATGGAGGAATGTGGAGAGGGTTTATGCACACTTAAGAAGAACTAGTGCAAGTTTCAATAGAACTTTCTATTCGGACACCCTGCGATACTGCAGGTACACCTGTATTGTAGCAATAAATGGAACAATTCTTGGATCAGCTGATAAAATTGTGGAAGTGCATGGTAAGCAAGCAGAGATTAGATTAAACCCCCCATTTAATTGATGCATATAGTTATATGTGTGTAATATATCTAGCTATATCTATACATATAAAACGTCAAGTGTCTGTCTCTGCATTCTTGCCTGATCACCTGCCTGCCCGCCCTCCCACCTGTCTGTCTGTCTGTCTGTCTGTCTGTCTGTCTGTCTGTCTGTCTGTCTGTCTGTCTGTCTGTCTGTCTGTCTGTCTGTCTGTCTGTCTGTCTGTCTGTCTGTCTGTCTGTCTGTCTGTCTGTCTGTCTGTCTGTCTGTCTGTCTGTCTGTCTGTCTGTCTGTCTGTCTGTCTGTCTGTCTGTCTGTCTGTCTGTCCGTCCGTCCGTCTGTCTGTCTGTCTGCCCATCTGTCTGCCCACCCACCCACCCACCCGTCTATCCATCCGTCCAGCTGTCCTGTCCGTCTGTCTGTTTGTCTGTAAGTAAAAGATAAAATTAAATAGTTAATAAATTTAAACTTAAAATCAATAGAGGTCTAGTAATTATATGCTAACTCTATGCTTACTTCATAGGATTGCTGTACACTGAAGAGCCAGTCATACGAGCCTTCACACAAAATGAGAGAATGGAAATGAATATAATCATTCCCTTCCAAAAGATCATTGGCTCCCTGGTGTGGTCCCACAATGGAACTGAACTCACCTCTGATGGTAGACACAGTATAGGCAATAATGGGACATCCCTGACCATTTCCAATATGATGCAGTCTGATGCTGGCAAGTATGAAGTGAAAATCAACTCCACAAATCTTGATGATGGAGGAATCTGTGATAGGAATATTTCCCCAATGGTGGAAAATCTTGCAAGACATGCCCCACTGGTGTTTGTTCTGCAGGAGTCTAGTGTGCCCACATATTATCCACAAGATGTCATCTCAGACTATGCTCTCCCTGCATATCAAGGATCTTCTGTTAAAACATTTGTCATTGACAATGTCTTCATGATCAATGTTCCTACAGTATATGATAGTGAATCAACAGATTTTGATGACCTATATAAAGATGGTGTCATCATTAGAGACATGGCCTCATTCCACAGGACTGTATCTTATGGTAATGTCACAACACAGTCTCTGAGGATAACATATAACAACGCTGAGGATATTACTGGACAATATAATTATGTGGCATTCCGACGCAACTTAGAAATAAAGAGAGGCATCTGCCCTCACTATAAGGAATACATCGAGTCTATTGGTTTCGATCTTCCAGTTTTCACTCAACATTGGAATATCAGAACATACCGTGAGTAGAAATTATGTGTATGTCATTTTAAAATTGATGACCTTAATGACCTTTATATTTTTAATTTAGTTTGCTGTAGAATGCATGATATATGCAGTAAGTGCACAGATTACCATACTAGAATTACTAATTAGTTAAGACTATTTGTAGAAAAAATGATAATTATCATTGTTTTTTTTTTGGCCATAGTGAAAAAAAGGGGTTTTTTTTTTTTTGGTAAGTGAATTATCAAGTAATGTATAAATTCTCATGACTCATGGTTGTGTGTAAGTGTGTTGGAGCTCTGCCATTGATGTATAGATTGACCTCTCTGACCTCCACTATGCAATGACAGCTGTTGACTGGCTGTGTGTGTGTGTATTAGTAGCTTATTTTACAGATCCTCTGTACATTCTGAGTAAGCTATGACACACACCAGCAGTAGTGACCTAATCCTGTGAGGGAAGATGTGAGTGTGGACAAAAGTCCCAGACATTACCTCATATCCACCTCCTCCCTAGTCACCACGGAGAGATGACTGTTGATGCTCAAATGCATGAACTATTAGTAGTGTTGATTTACTTGCTATTTATCTCTACATTGTTTGTGCAGTCATACATACCTTACCTTTTTTGTGATTTGCACATGCTTAGCTGAAAAAGTTTAAAATAAGCCAAGTGTGACTATGATACATGACCCTTGCTGAATCCTTCTTAAGCAGGAGAAAACCCCCTCAAACATGGTCCTTTGCAGGGCCGCATACAGGATTTTGATAGGGGAGGGGGTTAGTGGGAGACTCCATCAGGAATTCTTTTTAGTGTCGTTAAGTCCCTGACACTGATTCTGGTCCATTGATAATAGCATTAGAAAAATTGATTGTTTCATTTGTGAAAACCCATATTTATTTTTTGGGTCATGTAAAGTTAACTTGATTAACATGACCTGTTGATAAACATAAAATTGTTATGTAATCTATTATGTGTAGTTGACTTGAGTAACAACAAAATCTGTGCCAAAAAATAGTACTTTCACAGAAAATACTTTTACCTATAGCTACATATGCCAGTGTGCAGTAGTTATGCCAGTATGCAGTAGTTCACTTGAGCAACAACATGCGTCTGGGATGGTGTATAGCGAATTCATCCATAAGTTCTTCTGGTTCAACTTCTATGTCATGGTGACAACACATCAATACTAACCCATTTAGCCTTTTCTGTCCCAGGACCCATCCATTGTAAGAGTGTTTGAATGTTTGCATAATAAAGAAAGAAAATTTCCTTGGCCCACACAGCTACTTTTCACATCAAAACTGTCATCCGAGTTGCTCCAAGAGCAAATCTTTGTCTTCCACATAGAAGAACAGTTGCAGAAATTAAACGAAGCTTTAATCAATTTTGTGCAAAAAGTTTGGCTCGACTGGAAGATGATCGATTGCCATTGCCTGATTTGTTTTCACAGCATGAAATGTCATTGCCATCTCCAATGCTTCCAAGTGGACTTTTCTGTTTTTGGCATAAAAATGCTAATTTAGATTTTCAATTACTTTCTTGAAATTTGTTAATGGGGTATTGTCCAGTAAACCAAATTGCTGCACTGATTGATTACTATGACAATGCCCAACTAGAACACAAAATAGACAATACCTTCTATTTTCAGACTCGAAATAAATCAGACCATTATATTTATCAAGCCAGTTCATTTAGAATGATCTTTTCTGACCACCAGAAGTACAACTAGGAAATGGATGCATCTTGGCTGGTACAAAGAGATGTTCCAAAAGGAATAATGTTTCATCGTCTGAAAACTTTCTTGGATTTTTTAAATATTAACGCTAGGCCCAAGTCACCAGAATGCACACTAGAGTGCATTTCACCTTTTTGAGCTCTCCAGTTATCAAACCCTCACTCATGCTTTCTTCCATAATTATACCAGAAGTTTCAGCACATTTGTCATCTATATCCGTACTTCTGCTCAAATGAGCACCAACACATATGAGACTAGGATATTGATTATATTCACTGCTACTGATATTTGACTGGCTGAAATAAGCAGAATCGGTAGGGACAAGATGGGGTCCAGGTTTACCAAATGGTGACATACTTTGAGTGGTAGCTTCAAATTCCACATTGGTAGTCCCACTGTAATGAATGTTTTGTCAAATAGAGCCATCAAATCTCTAGTAAACTTGAGCTGCACTAAAAAAAAAAATTAATGTACTTACCATGATCCCTTTGCTTTGAAAAAAATTGTTGCAAATCCATTATCTATTTCTGTGCTTGGCTGGATGTTTTCCTTTTGAAATGGTTTTTTTTTTTTTTTTTTTTTTTTTTTTTTTTTTTTTTTTTTTTTTTTTTTTTTTAACATGACTTCAGTACTATCAAAATGAGTATAATTAATTTCAGCACTTGTTCAACTATTTTGGAAGGATCCATGAAGAAGTTCTAATCCTTCCTTACATGTTTATAGTGATAGTGGGAAAGCTTGAATGCAGACTATTATTGAAGTTATCATAATATCTTGTTAACCTTAAAATAAATGGAAGGTTCACCACCTATTCAAAATAGAGCCGAAATCATCAAAACCACAGATTTAGATAGGAGAATAGAATATCAACAGTATGACTGATCAAATGCATGAAAATACAATGATAAGAACTTGGATAGTAACAGTGTATGTAGACGTGCAACTTTTCTGTACACATCACAATAACAAAGGAAAGCTGCTTACCCAATTCCTCACCACCCACCCCCTCCTCCCCCATTATCTCCTATATCTCCCTGCATGACTGTCAAGAACAATTCAAAGCAATAAATATTCTTCATTAGAATGAGAGCACTTGTTTTATTTCATTTTAGTGAAGTTCTTGGATTGTAGCTTCCTCAAGTTGTTCAGGCAGCTCTCCTCATTCAGCCTTTTAGTGATGCTTCTCCTTCTGTTCATCTGGGCAAATTAGTCAAAGTGAAGGGAGGGTTGGAAGGCAAGTCCTTAAAAACTCTCTAAGCTGCCTAAAAAATTCCTCTGACACACCCCCCCCACAGTATCCCTTATATTTCACTAGTTGTCTTCCTTTGAAAGAATCCTTTGAAAATCAGGAGCTCTGTTCAAAGTTCTTCTCAAAAATGCTGTAGCCTGAAATGAAGGACTAAATTTCATCAGTTTAAATAATCTTTTTTGGCCAATGGAGGATGAAAACTGACTCCTGCATAATATGTTTGTACCTTATTGCAAAGGAGTATTGGGCTGTCTGGATTTTGTCTACCTACATTTTTACTTTCCCCTCCTTTTCTGGTGCACAGAGTTGCCATACAGCTGCCACAGTGGAGCCAGGAGTTAAAAAAAAAAAAAAAAAAAAAAAAAAAAAAATACAAATTTCGTGAATTTAAAAAATCGGTTTTTATTTTACTATTTTGATCACTGGAAGCTGCAAAATACTCCTCTAATGTTTGTACCTCGTTGAAAATGGATACAGGCTCTCCCAGCTGGGCTACTTACCTTTTTTGCTTTTCCCACCTTCTTTTCTAGTACACAGAGAGCTGCCACTGGAGCTGTCACATAGTATGCCACACTGATTCCTTATCAATGCAGCTGCTCCAATACACCTGAATTAATATATTTGATGGTTTATCCTACTATGCTCAGAATAAGTCTTATTAAAATTAACTTTCAAACCATTCCTGAAGTAGGGAAAAAAGAATTTTTAAGGGGGAAAAAGTGAGAAGGAAAAGAAAGAAAATCCACCAGGAATTGAACATTTGACTTTCTGCTTGAAAGACCTAACCTTTATCCCTTCGCCATTTTTTTCAGGCTTTTTTAAAATTTTTTTTAAGGAAAGTTTAATTTCTCTTTTCCCTCACCAGTATTACCACTTTTTCCAATTTTGATCTACAGAGGTTACTTTAACACCCCTCCAGAGTATCTCCACCATTTTTAGCCAAATCCACCTAGTCATCTCGAAGGAGATAGCGGACCAAGTTTTGTGACAGACACACTCTAAATTCAGTAAGTAAATCTGATTCCTTGATTCGATCAGAATCGATTAAGGCAAAAAAAAAAATTGAAAATATCGAGATAAAATATTAGCTGCATATCAGTCCAAAATTTATTCATCATTACAATATCATGATGCCATTCTGGTTATGCAAGTGTTAAAGGTGGGTGTTTAATCTAAGATGTGTCCTAATAGTATACTTTCATCATTTGGTTGGTTTCCTAGTTGTTTATCAATCAAATCTGTAATAATGAATAAAATGATTTGGAGTTGGGGGGGGGGGGGGGGGGGTGGCTTCAGCCCTCACCCCCACCCACTTGGATCCGCCCTCTTCAGTAACATGGTTCTTCAAGCTTGATTTGTTGTTGTCTTTATCAGAAAGAGAAGAGGCATAAATCCCAGCTCCATGACCAGATTTTCAACTATCTACTGGTTTTGGTAGGCAAGTGGGGAACTCTTGACCTTTAACTTCACATGGGGCATGGCCAGAAGGGCTTGGTGTACTTGATAAGAAATTTAGGAGCTATTATTACCACCCACTTGATATCACTGATGAAGAATGTGAAGGAACTCTGGCTAATGAGCAGAGAAACTTGGATGATAATTATAAGGTTATTGATGGTGCCAACATGCATATCAAGCAGGAAACTAATTTTAATCTGTTCTTTTGCCAACTAATCTTAGCACAAACTGTTTCTCTTCAACTGTCATAGTTGGAAGATGTTGTTAACTCTGTTCATGATGTGGTTAGACATCTCACAACTCCATCAGATCATTGTCTCATTCAACAACATGAGGAGTGGACACAAGCCCACATGAGACTGATTTAAGGGAACTATGCTAGGATTCTAACTATTAGTCAGTCAGCTTCATTGTATTTAGATTTGGGTGGTGTTCAGAATTTGTAGAGATATAAAAAAAAAATATATATATATATAATTGGAAAGTATTTACAATTATCAATCAAAAATAAAATGTTGTCATTCACTTATATATCAATTAGGATGCCATCTTGCCTTTTTAAAATGGTGACCTCAAAATGGTGATTTCCCATCAGTTTATAGATAACCAAAAACCATGGTTTTCAAGGCTGTGCCTACATTTTCAGAGCCAAGATATCCATTGAAGGTAATTGAAAGATGGTAGAGAGGATATAAAGCCCTGTCCACACTGCACAATAAAACAGGTTTCACCCATGTCTGGAACGGGTTTCACACGTCCACGCTACACCCGGTTTTATCCCAACGGGTTCCACCCAGTTTCACCTGAAACCTTCATAAGGGTTAGTTTCAAGTGGCTCAGACTTATTTGAACATACCTGTGGATTTATTGCTGATGTTCTATTAGGGGTTTAGCTAATAACAGCTCTCTCCCCCCTCTCTATCCTCCCTTTGAACAATGACATTGCAAAGGGAAAGAGACAGAACAATGGAGAACACCAGAAAAATAAAATATCAAAGATCTATATGTGGTAGAGGAAAACCAATTAATATGCCCAGCCAATTATTTAGCCCATGCAGGTGATGTGGAGCAGATTCAACAATATGCCAGTGTGGACGCAAGAAATATTTGGAACCGGGTGTTGCTGGAGACCCATTTCTAGTGTGGACAGGGCTTGGGTCATAGTTGTTGGCAGCATCTTGAATTTGAAGTGCGTGAGATATAAATTTATTGATGAAGTCTCTTATATATGACCCAAAGTTTGCGGTTTTAAATTTGAAATTAAAAATAATGTCAGTGGATCACACTTTCCCTAAACATGCTGAAACTTGATATAAAAACCCTACCACATATCAAAATGGCACCATGATACAATGTAAAATTTATTTAACATATCCTTTTTAATTACCTGGATAATTATCTTTTGATTTACCAACAAAATCTTCGGAGTCTTAAAATGACATAGCAATGCAATCATTCTTGTGATTATGATACCAGAAGTCTGTCCTTCAAACACCCATAACTTTATCTCCATTGCTGTCATCACTGTCCAAAGTATCCTGGGTGTCCTAATAATTCTGGCAGTCTGAGCTGCTAAGACTTGAGTCTGTACATGCCATGGCCTTTCCTTTGCATGAACACCAACATTTTGAACAATCAGTTTGCACTGATACATAACCATCTCTAGGATAGGTTCAGGTGCTGTGAGACCATAGTGGTTATTGGTTTGAAGTGTCCATCTTTATCTTCTGTAGAAGCAATTCTGGAGGGGATCTAGGATATCCTGTTCAGTTGTTGCATGTGCCAACAAACTTGCCTAGATGCAAGCTCTCAAAATGTGATGTTTTAGAGCACCAAGTGTTTGAGCTAGTAGGTCTCCCTCTGCCATATGGTTAAAAAAGAGATGCCAATGTAATTTAGGGATGCTATTAATTTAGATGCCCTTTGGTGAATATGTTGTACACACAAACCTAGCTAAAATGGATGCCATGTCATCCATCAAACCAGAGGCATATAAAACAACTGCAGGACAATGACTATTGCCTCATCTGCTTGGAGTTACATGTGCAGCCAAGTTGCTTTGCCTATATGAGGGAAACTTCCAATATGATCTGCCTCTGTGAATGGTTGAAATGATTGCAAAGCCTTTGCTCATGGTTCACCAAGAGCCAGCCATATTGCTCAACTTCAATAGTTCCAGACACCATTGCCAAATGGCATCCATGGTCTGCAGGTCCTGGATGATGACACCATCAAATGGCTCTCGACCTCATGTCCCAATATCTAGCCTGGATAGTTTTGGACTCAAGGAGGACAACTCCAAATTAACTTCATATATGATTAATAGTAAAGATATTGGTTGAAAGATTCACCAATAGACCAAGTATGATAAAACTGGAAAGGGGTTTATGTTGAGAATTAAATAGTACTAACTACTTGCCCACATCTTAATATGAATTAATTAATTAATGTGTATTTCAGAAGATAATTTTCTCCTCCAGAATTTTATAAAAAAAATAGATATTATCCCTAAAAATAAAAAAAATAAGTTAATTGCACGGTATTTTAAAATATGAACATAATGGTGATCTCTCTCCCTCCATATTCCCCTCAAAGAGCAATATATGCTTATTTCAGCATTCCTTGTGATGATAAAATATACTGTATGATAGTATTGTAATAACTTTACTATCTTTCCTTCCTCCTATAGTTGTGTCAGATGTAACATTTGCTGATGTTCTGTATGAAGCAGACACTGTCAGAGTGACCCTGCAGTTCTCCATCACTAATGAGAGGGGCACACCCTCTGTGGAGGTGTCTCCTCCTCCTGTTTCCCTGGGATATCCACAGACCACCACCTCTACCACCTTCTTCACTAATGCCACTCTCAGCTATGGCACCAACTACACCTTCTCCATAGCTGCCAGCAACTTTGCAGGGATGGAGAAATATGAAACAAATTTCTTCGACCCTGGAGGTAAATACGACTCTATCTCAATGTGTGTTATACATGACAAAATTATTGTTTTACTTTTAAAAAGTAGAGCAGTATATTGTATTTTTGGCATTGTCTGGTTTATATAATAACATGGTACCTATATTCTATTCACATATTTTCTATAGAATATAGTTCAGGTGTGTTTTATCTCTTAATAAACACTTCGAAATATCATATAATTAATCATGATTTGTGAGTCACATCCTATACCCTCTCGACTTTCTCTGGCGATCCTTCCCGGAGTTGAGTTGTTGTTCAATTGCTTTTATCTGATTCATGAAACATTGTTTGCCAAGTTTGGACATTCATTTGATCTCATCATGGATCAACACAACACAAATCTACTTCAGCTCAAGAATTCGCCACTGGGCATTATTCTTAACTAATGAGTACAATATTCATTTCTGAAAAAATGATGATCATGGTACAGCAGATGCAATGAGCAGATTGCCTCTACCAGATGCTCCAGCAGCAGTCCCAGAGCCTCCAGAGTTAAGTTTGGCTTGTGGAACATTTAAAGGATTCTCTGGTTATGGCACAACACATTCGCTTATGGACTCAGGCTGATTCCATTTTGTCAGGAGTTTATATATAATATTTCTTCCATTCTTAACTGATATTAGCAATAAGTACAACAAAAAAAAAGAAAACAAAAATTTTTTCCTACATATAACCGTGTGATGGCGGCATGGGTTTGTGAGAAGTTTCTTTAGTGTGAATGGCAAAAAAAAAAAAAAAAAAAAAAAAAAAAAAAAAAATTCCTAATAATTACTGTTCAACAGTTCCTTAATATTAAAACACTCTATTTCTTTAACCTATTAATATAAACGGCTAATTAGAATAAAATCTTTGAACTGCATTAATAATAGAATTTTAATGATGTGAATACTTAATTGAAACAAATGCCAAAATATTAATGATATCCCCTTCCCCCTTCACCTGAACAAGGTGGCACTAATTGCACATACCATTAATCCATGCTAGACATCACATGACATGGTTTTAGAATATCAAGTAGCTTTTTCAAGATTTTCTAGACCAAATTTTTACATGGAATACAATACGAGTTTAGATATGATATTTTGAGCATTTTTATAAATGTGAGCAAATTCAAAATACCCACCCAAACCTATAACCAGTGGCTACAAAAAAAATAATAATAACTTTGATAGGCACAAAATTAATTTAGATACTAAATTATACCATCATATATGATGATACCATCCATGCTGTTTATATAGATTTTACATCATTTTCATTGTCCTCTTTTACTACTTTCTTTGGGTTTTTAAAGCTTGCTTGTCACGTACATTCACAGAACTCAGTGCAAGTAAACTGGAACTTGGTGCAATAGCAGAGTGCTGATTCACATCCAATTTTTTAAAGCCACAACCAACTGTCCACATTGCAATGGGAGCAAATCTGGTGGAGAAAGCATGTCTGCATCATTCTATGATATGTTTAGAAATGAGTACGTTGTCAGTGGAAACTGAATGCAACCATAGGGGGTGGCAGGGAGGCTATTAAACTTGGGTGATACTTGATGTTTTCCAGTAATTTCCTTTTTCAAGTTGTCCACATGAAAGGTTGTTCAATGAGGCCAACTGTTCTTTACTAGAGTGTTTATAAAATTTTCAACTCAAGCTTGTAATGAAAGGCACCACATAATAATAACCTGGAAGGATGTGGCACATAAACCAGATGTGGGAGATGGACCTGAAACAAAAATATCACAGATAGAACAAATATGTACATGTGCTCTTGATTCAATATGTTTCTGCTATGGATTATATTTGCATCATATATTTGATTGTGTACAGATCTCATTTAATGCCTAAAATTGAGAAACACATCAAATGAAGTAAATAAAATTAAAATATTATACCAGTAAATTTGATCTTTGCAATAATCAAATTAAAAAATTGTGTTTACATTGGCATCCTCTCTTTGGAATGAAAATCTGGAATCTTATAGCACTGACAGAATTGAATGCTCTTCACTATCATGATAAAATATATGCGGAGATGACAGTACAGTATAGAATTATATAATTCCTACACTTTCTTTTCAAACAGCAATCACGTCAGATGTCAATGAAAGGAGCTGCAGCAGAGATATGTTGTTCTTGATGCAACTGACTGGTGACATACCCATCCAGAGGATAGTGGCTATGATACAAAACCTGTGGGAGAAAGTAGCCAGCAACAAGAGTAAAAAGCAGGAATAGTCTATACACTCCATTCTTAGGTGTGATGACAGGGGATCCTGCCATTATCAATTGCGTATAATGGTGGCCATCTTGGATAGGCCTTGACAGAGATTGCTCAAACATGTGCCTATTTTTATTTTCATTCATACTCCTAATATCTACCTATTTTTTTTTTCTTACCAATTTTTTTTCCTATATACTTATTTTTTTTCTTGATTATGTCACTGACAAATGCAATAGTTACAAAATTAAGAAAAGAAAAAGTACATAGTCATTCAAGACTTGAAACATTTTAAAAGTTAAATTATATATAGTTATGACTCTAGCAAGTGTGTCACAATTTTGATAAGTGAGATTTGAGAGGTGTGGATAAGCTGTTACTGTGATGCAATCAGTGACTCTGATGTATAATATAAAAGTCATTTATTTAATTTTTCATGAAGGTCTACCTATTTTCTTGAGAGTCTGCCTATTCTTCATGAAATTTTACTTATTTTTCCAGCATTATTCTCGCCTCTCATAAGCACTATTTCCCCCAAAATTATGCTAGTATAGTACGTCAAGGCCTAATCTTGGATTGCATTTGCACAATAACGCTCAAGGTTTAGAATTTGGCACTCATCAGATTTGAATTCAGCAGGTCCAAAATGTCTAAGAGAAGTTATAAAATAAAGTAAGACTGGAAATTTCCAGCCAAAACCCACTCACTTGGAAAAAAAAGGAAAAAAAAAAGAAGGGAAAAAAACCAAAACAACTCAACTGTGACCAGGAGTTGAACTGGGGACCTCAGCACTAGTGGTCAGGGGAAGTTTCAAACAAGAACAAGAAAAAGATTCCCAACAAAGCAACATTTAGGCTCCTCAAACATTTTAAAGTTCAAGGGTAAAAATAACTTATATTAAAAGGCAACATTGGCCTGATAATTGTAATTTCCAGCTCTTTTTTTTTGAGAGGTGCTCTTAACCTTGAGCTCATATATATATATCGTACATACCTACCGACCGACCGACCTACATGTGCATACATACATATATATGCCAGCCAGATACACAATTATAAATACCAAGTGTTAAATTTAGTAGCAGGAAAATGTCATGTACACCTTCTCTCTCACTACTATTTCTCCTATATATATGTAGACATATCACCTACTATGGATATGGGAGGCTACTCCATGGATGATACAATGGTGGTGGTGATAGTGGTGGCGTCAGTGGTGGTGACAGTGGTGATTGTTATTGTGATAGCCATAATCCTCACAGTCTGTGTATGGAGGGCCAAGCTGCAGCCTAAGGATAAGCCAGAGTAAGATCATAACTTGTAGCTACATCAACACAGTGGAACATTCCTTAATATATACTCCATGTAG
Organism: Lycopodina hypogea; assembly: GCA_963969325.1. Classification (NCBI taxonomy): domain Eukaryota; kingdom Metazoa; phylum Porifera; class Demospongiae; order Poecilosclerida; family Cladorhizidae; genus Lycopodina; species Lycopodina hypogea. The sequence continues at coordinate 8,655,482 of OZ017792.1, forward strand.
CACCTATCTCTATATTGGTAGTTTTAAAGTGTGTTAAATAGCAACAGTTGAACTTCTCTCCATTGTGTGTTATAGTGGAGGTATTCCTGGTTGTTCATACTTCCGTATGCTTGTCATACTGCAGGAAAGAGGATATCCCACTGGATGGTGTAAATATACCTGCAGACTGCAGTCCTGAGTATGAGGATGTAGAATATTACACGCCTCCAAGCAGCCAATCATCTGTCATAGATGAGGTTGTTGGTGTCAACCTGGAGTCATGTCCAGCCTATACATCTGCAACAGAAGAAGCTGGTGGTGTCAACCTGGAGCTATGTCCAGCCTATACATCTGCAACAGAAGAAGTTGGTGGTTACTTGGAGCTACTTCCCTCAGATACCTCTAGTGTGCCAGATTCTACCACCATATCAGACAGATATTCTAATATAAATTATTAATTGACTGAATGATAATGTCATACACACTTAGTCATCATCAGTTGACTTGCATATATATTCTGTGTATTATTTCTGTTAACTCCATGCCTGAGAAACTGTCAGTTAAATTTTGTCAGTAAAATTTAGAATTGTGGGTCCTAGCCACTGCATGCTTATATTCTACTCCCAAGTCACACCCTCTCCCTGCAGCAGGTCTTGGGATTTCCAGTAGACGTCAAACAAAAGAACTAACGGGAGAACTCTAAAACTGTTTTTTTTTTTTTTTTTTTTTTTTTTGAGGGGGGGGGAGGGGGGGGGGGGGAGGAAAAGAGGGGTAATAATGATTAGGTAAAGGGTAAAAAATACCAAGCCTTCCTTAGGGAAGGGGAAAATGATTCTGGAAGATTTTTATTCTATTTAAATTATGTATGTTGTGGCAGCTATCACTTTTGACGGTTATTTAACTATATACTCAAGTAGTTGACATTAAGATGCGATTATAATTAGGCTAATTGGTTTGGCAGGAAATAGTCTTTTTGAAAGAGGAACAAAGCCAACAGTGATAATTCAATATTAGCAACCACTGTATAAATGCCTTTGGATTTAACTAGCCAGTGACTATCTCCTGCACTATTAGCAACTTTTCCCATATTTAGAAGATAGTAACTCAAATTTTTATTAAACACAAGCAGCTGCCCAACTCTTAGCTGCTGCTGCCAACTGATAGATCTCAACTCTCACAAGTTATCTCTTTCACTTTGACTTTCTACGTTATTTTTATAATGTTTTGCACTATGTAGTAGATTAATAGGCAGTTTTCTGATGCCTGTTCACAATCTAACCCTAATTGCTATACACATTGTCCACATGTAAGTCAGAGCTTGTTTTGCTCCACTACAGGACCTTCATCTTGACATTTCCACCTCTCAATTGAGGAAATGGAATCAGTGGATTTTGCATGAAGCTCACCACAATGGAGGATATATGATGCCTGATCCATTTTCAAGTAGTACTGCATCTAACCTGAAGGCAGAACGAAATGAACATGTACTTGTCACATGAGTCAGACATACATGACTGTTAGAAACATGCTCTATCATCTAGATTAGCTAACCCTCTCTTCATGGAATTGCACCATGTGCATTGCTTGATGATTTTTTAAATTTGAATGTGAATCCTTTACCTGGTAGAATCTTTTACTGAAAAATTAAAGCTATAAATGGTGCAATGTAAAGAGTGCAAACTAATGAGATTTGTAGTGATTTACAAGTTTAGCATGTGAGACAATTTTCATTGAAAAGCCTTACATTCTTATTAAAAAAAAAAAAAAAAAAAAAAAAAAAAAAAATATATATATATATATATATATATATAAATAAATAAATAAATAAATATAAAAAAAATAATAGAATCCATTCTTCTGGATGGTGGCCATCATTGATTTCTAGGATAATCCGATAATAAAACATCAAACTGATTCCAGGATCAGAATATTTGGGGTTGACCAACATAAAAATTGTCTTCAATCAAGATTCTAAATAATATGGTTTAAAAGTTAATTTTTCAACTTGCATCAGTTGCTATTTTGGATTTTACACTCTGGCCAGAAGTGCAGGGATGTTTATGAGGGACATAGGGCCAATTTTTTTACCTGGTATAGTGCTCCCAACTCTTAAAGTCACTTTGTTGTTGTTGGGCTGGTCAAAATGCCTCTTTCCAATGGGAAGGTTTCCAGTTCAGATTCCTGGTCAAGGTTGTGTTTTTTTAAACAATATTCTATTTTATTAAATTTTTTTTTTATTAAAAAAAAAAAAAAATTCTCCCCCCCCCCTGTAGAAATTCAGTGGATTAAGTTATAAGCAAGAGGAAGTTTGACTAGAAATTTCCAGTCTTGCTTATTTATAAGTCATAAAATGGTCCATAGGAGTCCAATCAATCATCTAATCATATTATCCAGAGGGTGGACATGGAAATGTGATTCTAGATCCTCTATTATAAAGGACACAATAGTGTCAGAGAAAATAGAACCTTACAGATAGTTTGATTTTATCTTTATGGTCTGTTTCAGATTGTTTGTGGTCATAGCAATTAGATGTTATTTGTGGGGCAACTAAGTTTATGTATTAACAAACCCATTGTAGGGTGTCCTATAACAGTTTTGATATAACTCCTAAATAAGTTTGACATAGAGAATAGTTGTAAAGTTAAGGGTCCAGTGGTTGTGCCTCTTGGATGTTTAAATTGTTACTGTCAAAAACCTCTGTTAATTTGGTACAATCATTCCAAGTATAGACTCAGGAAAGGCAGCTTCTGACTGAGTTGACATCTTTCTGGATAGCAACAGGAAAATACATTTTCTTGAATTATTTTAATATTTTAATATTATTTCACAGCATGTAGTGGCAGGTATCCTTTTCAATATGTAGCCATACTAGTTGGTATACCCAGTGTTGCCACGGATATAATTACAAAATAAGGTGTGGTCAAGTGTGACCCAGCCTATGTCCAAGGACTTTACTTTAATACCATTTTTTTGGAATTTTTATCCTGATATTTCTGGAGGATGAGATGTGGCCAGATGAGACACACCCCATGTTGCTCCCACAGCCATTGTGTGTTCATGCCAAGTTTTACATGTCAGGTCCATGAGTTTGTCCCAAGTATACAGTTGTTACATTTTTAGCTTCACATGCTCACAAGAAGAGATTTAGCCAGATGGCCCCAGATTTAGAATTTAAAAACCATCCTAGGTGTAGGATACATCAACCCTAAATAATTTGTTTCATAAAATATGGTGCTTTGGTTGGAACACAAATATGTGTACACATTCACAAATTTTTTTTTCTTCATGCCATGCCCAGAAAGAGAGGTGTGGCCAGAGTCATAATGAATGTGCATCCATCTTTCATGGCTCAAGGTTTAAGGGTTTTAATGGAGTACCATTTTTTGGTGCACTTTTATCCTGACACTCCCACATGAAGAGATGTGGCTAGGTAACCCAATTTTTTTTGTGGCTGAACAACCATTCTTGGTGTCAAATTTACCCTGAATAGTGAGTTTCATTTGCCATGTTGATTTGGTGGTAAAGTAGAAAAAAGCAACACATACACAACTACATATGCAAGCCCTCATTTAACAGGAGGGCAGGGAGGGCAGCAGCCCTTCCTTAAATTTGATCAAAAAGTGTCCCTATTATTATAAAAAGTGCCCTTTTTGAAATAAGCGTCCTTTTTTAAAAATGTTAGTGTAATTAATAGAAGTCAACTTATTAAATTAAAAATGCCTTGTGGTAAACTATACCACTCCAGTATAATGATTATACCACTCAAGGATGATGCTTAATGCCATCATTGATTATGCATTCATTACCAGTATATTGTATGTATATAAAACATTGCAATTGTCTTTGTCTTTGTTCTTCCACGTGTTCTTGCACTTCATCCGTCTGCAATACTTGTTGTCTGTCTTGCAATGAAAGGTTCTGTTAACTTTTATAAGTGAGTATTAAGCGTGTGCATTTATTAACTGGCTATCAATAAAGCCAGTATTAAGATATCACATAAGATACCACATTGGCGACGAGTTGTAAATGGCTACTCAAGGGACAGTCTCCCAGTATCAACAGAGCAAAGAAACCTGGACGACTTACGTTGAAAGGTTGAATCATTATTTCATAGCGAATGACGTCGCTGACGAAGGCAAGAAGCGTTCCATTCTACTCTCAGCTTGTGGCTCCTCTACTTACAAGCTCATACGAAGCCTAGTGGAAGTAGGACAACTGGCAACTACGCCTTACTCCGAAATCACAAGCTGGTAGCGGGATATTACCAGCCGATTCCCTCGGAGATTGTTCAAAGGTATAAATTTAATACCAGAGTCCGAGCCTCAGGAGAGTTGATAGCTACCTATGTAGCTGCTTTGCGTGAACTCTCAGAGTATTGTAATTACGGAGACAAGCTCCACGAGATGCTACGTGACAGTCTAGTGTGTGGTGTGAATCATGACACCATACAGCGTTAGCTTCTGGCTGAAACTGATCTAACCTATGAGAAAGCTTACACGCTAGCTCAAGCGATTGAAGCATCCGAGAGAGATACCCTCGACCTCAAGGGCAGCAAAAATAGCAGTGCTCCATTGTTGCCTTTGCCAGGAGTCAATTACTCCAGAACATTTAAACATTCTAAAGGCAAGATTCCCACCAAGAGAGGAAACCCAACCTGCTACAGGTGTGGAGGTCCACATTTAGCTCCTGCCTGCAAGTTTATCAACTCTGAGTGCAAATTCTGCAAGAAAAAAGGTCATATTGCTAGAGTGTGCAGGAAAGCCCAGCAAGAATCTAAAGTTGGCAAGGAAACTAATTTTGTGCTGCAGGATATGCCTGAAGACCAGTGTGCTGACCATATGCACAGTCTCTGCATTGTCAGGGATCAAGGAAGTGATCCACTGCATGTGCAAGTTGCCTTGAATACTGTTCCAGTTGAGATGTTATTGGACACTGGTGCATCCGTTTCCCTGATCAACCTTCCGACTTATCAGATGCTTCAACAGCACAAGGTGGTCGCTCCTCTACAAAACTCCTCTATTCAGCTAAAGACATATACAGGTCAGCCAATCCGTGTTCTTGGTATGCTACCAGTGCAAGCAGAATTCATGGGAAAATTAGTCGATGTGTGTGCTCATGTGGTTGAAGGGGATGGACCTAATTTGATGGGTAGAGATTGGCTATCTCTGCTTGAGGTTAATTTGGGGGAAGTGAATCTTTTGAAGAATGATTGTTTACTCCAGACAGTGCTTGATAAACATTGTTACATTGTTCAGTATTTAATGATGAATTGGGTTGCATGAAAGACATGAAGGTTAAGTTACTAATTGATTCTACTGCCAAGCCTAAGTTTTTCAAGCCACGCAGTGTTCCATTCACACTAAGAGATAGGTAGAAACTGAGCTCCAGAGGCTAGAAAGCCTTGGTATTATTTCTCCTGTGAAATTTTCAAAATGGGCTGTGCCCATAGTTCCTGTGGTTAAGAAGAATGGTACTGTACGTATATGTGGGGACTGCAAGGTCACTGCTACTCTCACAGAGTCCTATCCACTTCCACTAATGGATGAGTTAATGACAGACCTTGCTGGAGGTAAATACTTTACCAAACTTGATTTATCCCAAGCTTATCTACAGTTGCCCCTTGATCATGAATCCTCTGAATTATTGACAATTAATACCCACAAGGGATTGTTCAAGTACAACAGGTTACCATTTGGTGTGTCTAGTGCACCAGCAATATTTCAGCGCAGCATGGAGACCCTCTTACGGGGCTTGAATGGTGTGTCTGTTTACCTTGATGACATCCTAGTTACAGGATCCACACATGAGAACCATTTGCATAACCTTGCTGCTGTGCTGGAACAAATTGAACAGGCAGGACTAAGACTTAATCGCTCTAAATGCTTCTTTTTACAACCCAGATTAGAGTATTTGGGACATGTCATTGATGAAGCTGGTAGACATCCTACTGAGGATAAAATTAGAGCCATTAAGGAGGCACCATCTCCTACTAACATTACTGAGCTTCGTTCTTTTCTTGGAATGATTACCTACTACAGTAAATTCCTACCTAACATGTCCACAAAGCTAACACCCTTATATGCACTGTTGGCAAAGAAGAAGAGGTGGTCATGGCACACCAAGGAGGAGGCTGCTTTTCAGTTAGCAAAACAAGCTCTTCATTCAGATGCAGTTCTTGTACATTTCGATAGTTCAAAGCCTTTAATCCTGGCATGTGATGCTTCACAGTATGGCATTGGTGCTGTTTTGTCTCATATATTTGAAGATGGACGAGAAAAACCCATTGCATACACTTCTCAAACTCTGAACCCTGCTGAGAAAAGATATTCATAGCTGGAAAAAGAAGGTCTAGCTATTGTCTCAGGGATTAAGAAATTTCACAATTTCCTGTATGGTAGACACTTTATTATTGAGTTTGACCACCGTCCATTATCCTTCCTGTTTAATGAAGCCAAAGGAATTCCCCAAATGGCATCTTCTCGCATACAGAGATGGGCAATTACATTCTCTGCTTATAATTACACTATCTGTTACAAGAAAGGCAAAACACTGTGCAATGCAGATGCATTAAGCAGGCTCCCACGCCCAGTCACCACAGCCACTGATGATACATGCACAGAATTGGTTAACCTTGTACAACGCATGTCCTCCACTTGTGTTTCAGCATTGCATATTAAGGACTGGACCACAAAGGATCCTCTCCTCTCCAAGGTGCGGAGATTAATTCAGCTTGGTTGGCCAAACAACGTCACAGAAGTTCCATGCAAGCCTTACTTCTCTAGGAAGGGTGAACTAAGTGTGTTGTGTGGTTGTATCTTATGGGGTACTCGTGTAGTGATTCCATCACCTGGTAGGCAGCCCCTGCTTAAGGAATTACACCAAGCTCACCCAGGGGTTACAAAAATGAAAGCACTAGCACGCAGTTACATTTGGTGGCCTAACATGGACACTGATATTGAAACCCTGGTGAAAACTTGTACTGAGTGTCAAGAGTCTCGACCCTCACCACCTACTGCTCCGCTTCACCCATGGGAGTGGCCGACAAGTTTGTGGAGCCGCCTCCACATTGATTTTGCAGGTCCTTATTTGGGACACATGTTTCTTGTACTGGTGGATGCCCATTCTAAATGGATGGATGTGAGACTCATGCATTCTATTAAAGCCCATAGCACAATTGAACAACTCAGAATGATATTTGCTACACATGGCATACCACAGAAAATCGTTTCTGATAATGGTCCTACATTTACTAGTCAAGAGTTTAAAACTTTCATGACTCAGAATGGAGTTCTCCACATCACATTTGCTCCATATCATCCGTCTATGAACGGACTCGCAGAATAAGCTGTCCAGACTTTCAAGCAAGCTCTGAAACGCATCCAAGGCAGTTCAATTCAGGAAAAACTTTCTAAGTTTCTCTTCCAGTACTGGATAACCCCTCACACTACAACGGGGATTGCACCTGCTGAACTCCTCATGAGACGACGACTTCGCTCTTGCCTGGATTTGCTTTTTCCTACAGTTTCACAGAAAGTTGAGAGTAAGCAACTGAAACAAAAGGAGGAACATGATTCAACAAAACCAGTGCGTACATTTTCTATTGGAGATCTTGTGTATGTAGAGGATTTTACAGCCTCACCACAAAAATGGATTCCAGGGAAGATTGTTCAAGTTACTGGACCTCTCTCTTATTGCATTGAGCTTCTCGATGGCAGTACAGTTCGAAGACATGTTGATAATGTGATTCAGCGATGTCTAACCGATGTTCCCGCTTCACCTGCCGTCTTGGCTCCGACTCCAGTTTCCGTTCAACCAGTGGATCCACTTGCACTTCCAGATCTCCCATCAAGCCTGGATCTGACTCAGAGTCAACCAGTTCCTCCACTTGATCCTCCACCTGCTCATACTCCAACGCCTCCAAGACGTTCTACCCGTACCCGGCAGAAACCTGTGAAGTTCAAAGCATGATCATTGTCATTCTCATTCCCTTAATACAATCCTTAATGAGGGGGAGTGGGATAAACTATACCACTCCAGTATAATGATTATACCACTCAAGGATGATGCTTAATGCCGTCATTGATTATGCATTCATTACCAGTATATTGTATGTATATAAAATGTTGCAATTGTCTTTGTCTTTGTTCTTCCACGTGTTCTTGCACTTCATCTGTCTGCAATACTTGTTGTTGTCGTCTTGCAATGAAAGGTTCTGTTAACTTTTATAAGTGAGTATTAAGCGTGTGCATTTATTAACTGGCTATCAATAAAGCCAGTATTAAGATATCACATAAGATACCACATGCCCCTTTTTTAAATGAGTGTCCCTTTTTTAAATGATGAGGGCCCCTTTTTTTAAATGAAAGTGCCTGTAGTAGCCTTCCAATGGAACTAAGTCCACACGCTTGTATCCCAGTAATCAAAAGATTGAAATAAGCTTTTATTAAAATCACAACTTGACAGCAACAGACATGCAGCAACAACTCACTTCTACTCAACAGAACAAAGACAGTTGAACAAAGGTATTTGTACAAAAATGAATAAAAGAACTAGTTCATCATGAAACCACACTTATGAAAAACATTAACATTAAATGAATAGTAAGGATAATCAACAGTCACCACAGTGCCTTTTTTTTTTTTTTTTTTTTTTTTTTTTTTTTGATATAGAGTGACCTTTTTCTACACTTCCATTTTAAAATATAAAAGTGACCAATTACCAGATCTCCCGGTACAACTTACCACAGACCACAACCACATGTCTGTAGAGTGAAATCAAATTCCTTTAATCCTTTCATTTCATCCTCAGGCCAACTAGAAACTTGAATGCTATTAACTGCAATACTAATATTATCAGTACTATATTTAGTATACTGTTTATTGCATTGCATTGCATTGTATTGCATTGAATTGTATTATTTTTTTTTGGGTTGGGTTGGTATTTATTACATATTTTTATGGTTAGATAGATATTATAACATGTGCTGTCTTAGTTAACCTGGTGAATTCAACAGAGTCAATTAGTGAATCTATAGTAAATTAAATATTACTTAATGCACCTGGGACTATATCTTAATACATAGACATGGTCTTGTAAGTGAAGTCTATCTTGTTTGTTTGGTGGCAGTACACCCCCTGACTACTCAAACAAACAGCCCTAGCAAGAGAATCATATGCAATTACAAGTGAGGATGTAATAATAACCCACAAGATATTCTATAACTGCAGTAATAAAAATCAAGAGTCAGTTTGACAGCCAGCATGGTTGCATATTAAGGATTCTGTGGTAGTTCTTCTTAGGAAGTCTAACATCTTTATGTCATCAGGCAACCACTATGGCTGCATTGTTCAAGTACATGTGATTGCTGACTCAATAGTGTTCTGATGTGTCCCTTCACACAGAAAACTTTTGAGTCCCTTTATATCTGTCTGTCCACTCTCTAATTTCAATTGCAATTACTGTTCTTAATTGAAATACTGACAAAAATTATTTTAAATGATTTACATATTACAAATGGTAGTAGTGACTTACCCTACAAACCACACTATTAAAAACTCACAGTCACTCAAAATAGTCTAAATAAGGCCAGCGACCCTGTGAACAACACGAATTTTCCACCCTGGGGGGCATGGTATCCTTGCAAGGGGCCAAATATGAAATAAAAGCTCATTTTTGAGTGAATGAAGCCCAATTTCCCTACCACTAGCTAGATAGCTAAGCCATAGAGCCTACATTTAGCTGACTAGATATTTAGCACAAGACTTGCCTTCAGCAAGTGGGGAATTGCAGACCTGAGAGTCACAATCTGCACCTCTCAATACTTTTTACAGTGCATATAGATGTGTAGTGTGCTGAGCATGCACATGTGTGTGTGCTCCACCTATTTTGTGGATATTGTCCACTACAATATTGCAAGACTATCAGATGCAATTATAAGTCAGGATGTACTTATAGCGCACAGAAGGTAATAAAATAAACTGAGTTAATAACATTTCGATTTAATTTGAGAAGCCAACATGGTTGCATAGTAAGGATTCCTTGGTTTTGCCTCTTGGAAAGTCTGAAATCTTCCAAGTTTTCAGCAGACAACTATGATTGCACAGTTCAAGTGCATGTGGTTGCTGACTCACTGAAAAAGTCTTCTGATGTGTCCCTTGGAAGAGAAATAAGTTAGATAAACAAATTTAAAAAAAATGCTAATAGAAGGAAGATAAAGTAATAGCAGATTATAGCAGGAAAAAAAGTACTTGGATTTAATTACTGTGCATTAGCAAGGGTACAGATCCCTGGTCTTTGTTAACAAAATTGCAACCACATGAATGCAAGCACGCACACGTGTGCGCACACACACACAGTTAGCCAACATTAAACAGTCAATAGTTAAGAATTAAAAACATATATATTATTAAAAATATTGAAAAAAGACTGGAAGGAAAATAAGATAGAAGTAGAAATATACAGAATAAGGAATATACAGTAGGGAAAAAGATAGAAGGATAAAAAAGATAGAGGAAAAAAAAAGGGGGAAAAAAGATAGAAAGATAGAAAAGATAGAAGGAAAAAAATGTAAGGAAAAAATAGAGAAAAAGGGGGGGAAAAAGTGAATGGGGAAAAAGGAAGAAAAAATCAAAGGGGAAAAACAATAACCATGACTAGGAATCCAACAGGAGACCTGATTGGAAAGAGGAAGTTTGACCACCCCAACAGCAATAAAATAACTTTATTTAGGAACATTATATAGCACAAAACTTATCAAAAGCAGGTGCTCAAAACAAAATAAAAGTTTGAAAGTCAATCAATCACTACTTCTGAAAAAAAAATAATACAAGAGAGACCCCAACTCAATATTCTTTCATAGTCTGTGATGTTGGCTTGACAAACAGCCTCTCACAGAACAATATGTTAACTTGACTACTACACAATGCCATGTATTTATTAACTATGTGTATATAAATAGTTAATAAAATGCATGCACCAGTCCATTCACTGTACCTTCCTGTTCACTACAAGGTTCAGCATACAGGTCCAGATGGAAGACAGATATAGGAGTCCAGTATTGTCTGTCTAGCACTGGGTGAATCAGAATACGCTCAATAGATTGTGACAACTTCTATAAATGGAAATAAATTTATAGAGGTTGCAGTTTTTAGGGGACAAAGTTTTACCTAGAAAAAAAGAAAAAAAAGAAGTAGAATCAACGTGTGATTTACAGTGCATCCTGTGATTAGACCAGTTGCGTCATCAGTGCTGCAGAGTATTTATTTGGATGAACACCACTCACTATCTTCCGCAGCTGTGTTCACTCAATCATGACGGTCCAATATTATTTGTGTCTGCTGTCAATATGCATAGGTAAGAATTAGTTCTATAATTTCAATCTTCTTGTCATATTAACATAGCTGTGTATCCATTGCAGTGTCCAGTGGCATTTTGTGCAGAGTTGGACCTGCAGCCCCTTCAGTAAGAATCACCACTAGTCCAAGTCAAGGACCTTTCAGACTTCACCAAATGGTGCAGTTCCTTTGTGAGGTGGAACCTGCACAGGCAAACCCTGTGACTTACCAATGGAGGGCTGTGGAGTTTCTTAATAGTTTCTATAGTTCTTCCAGGAAGAGTTTCAACAGAACTTACTACGATGGAACCTTGCGATACTGCAGGTATATCTGTACTGTAGCATCAAATGGAACAGTTCTTGCATCTGCTGATTAACTTGTGGAGGTGCATGCTAAGTAAACAGAGCAAAGCTTAAATATTAGCAACTCGCCCTACAGGTGATTTTTTGGTCATCCTTTTGGCCTCCTGTAGTTACTAACTTGTTCAGTTGGTTTACTGTTTCATATGGGGGGGGGGGGGGGGGGGGGGGGGGAGGGGGAGGGGGGAAGCTACAGAAAGAGAAAGTTCAACTGAAAAACCATCCCTAGGGCAGGTTATTTTCTAAGTTATGAATTTATTCTAGTAATTGTTGTCCTTTGAACTTCCTGTATGATTAAATTAGAGGTGGTTTGTAAGCACAACTTTCTCTAAAAATGCCTTTTTGAATGGGATCAGATACCAAGTTCAGATTACAACTTTGTGGTAACTCATGAATATGAAAGCTTATTTAATGGACCTACACCCTAACTCTAGCTCTAGTTTTAACCAAAATTTCCCTAAACTGGGCCAGTGAGATTGTGAGCGAGCCATGAAAATTTTAAAATGATTGGTCCAGGTATCTAGGAGGAGATTCGTCGTGCATAGATACACACACCAACAGGCAGACATGCATACATTTTAGTATAATTCATGTAGTGAGTGTGTATCTATCCATCTATCTGGCCATGCATGATGCACCACCTCCCAGATGCCTGGACCAACCATCCTTAAATTCCAAGGGTTGCTCACAAGCCCACCAGTATGGTTTGGGGAGAATATGGTTAGGGCAACGTTAGGGCTACAGGGTAGATCCATTAAATACACTTACCTATTCATGAGTAATGGCCAAGTTGTATTGCAAAACTCTAATCTTATCTCATTTAAAAGAATATTTCTAGAGAGAAAATTGTGTTTACAAACCACACTACACTGTGATCACACAGGAAGTTCAATAGGACATTAATTACTGGAGGTACATCATAATATTTACTTTAGAAATGGGGCAATGCCCCACAAACACTCCACCACTCTCCACTCTACCCCACCCCACCTATGTATGAGAGCAAAGAATTATAACCCAGGTGAGTTCATAAGGACACCAGTCACAAGATTTGCTTTCAAAAAATTTACTTTACAAATGCCCAACAAACCCCCCACCCCACCCCACCCCACCCCACCCCACCCCCACTTCCTATATGAAACATTAACTGAACAAGCTTATAAGTACATGAGGCAGGAGGCTGACTGAAAAACTGCCAGTAGTGTGGGTATTTGCTAGTTCATGAGTTATGGTAAAATAGTGTGTGCGTGTGTGCATGTGTGTGTGTCTGTCTGTGTGTCTGCGCACGCAAGCATATGTACTTGCATCTGTGCTTGCATCCGTGCAAGTACATGCATGTGTATATATAGAATATCATGACTTCTTTGTTAAGATATACTATATAATTTAAAACTGCATGAAGTTATGATATGCTATGTTTATATATGTCCCTAATGTGTATGTATGTATGTATATATATATATATATACACTTTATTAGCCTTCATGCAGTCATAAATTGGATTGAAATAAATGCATGGTATCATTTTTAACAGTTTTATTGTTTAAAAGGTTTCTTTGAACAGAGTGTGCCTTCGACCACATGTATTCTACTAGTTATACGGAATATCTCAGTTTTCAAAGGCATATGGAAATCAAGGGATTTGTGTGGATTGTCTGGGTTTATTCACTTTTTGTAAAATTAAAGATTTGCAAGTCACATTCCTCAGAACATTATTTTAAGTCAACTATCCTTTCCTATTGCGTGAATATTTTTGTAGTGTAACACTCTCGTCACAAGGCGAGCTTTAATAAAGTGAATGGCACTGCAGAATAACTTGAGTGGAAAGTTTGACCAGGCCCCAGATCCTCTACTTTTTGTAGAAGTCTGGTTAGAGAGATGAATTTTTCCAAGTGTTGCAGTTACTGAACTTGAATCTATTTATAGACTCACCCCCTCCCCCCTCCTCCGCTCCCTACCCGGGTGTTTCTGTTCCAAGCACTTCAAATTTAGCTTTATACACTGCCAATATGGAAAGTATTGACAGCAAGGTGGTTGTTGACTTTGACCTTGATAAGAGGAAAAGAATATGGAGTACCAGGCCATAAGGATTTATGGTCTCTACTTAAATTTATCAGACAAGCAGGTTTGGTGAAGTCATTACTCTCAAATTCAAAGACTTCAACACCTCAAAGGAATTTCTATTACATTGGACAATAATTATTTTCATAGTTTTGTAAAAATAGCTTTTTGATCTGTCATTATGTCAATTGAAATGCGGGCTACTTCTGTCAAAAATTTAGATTACCAAAAATACAGTAAATGCATAAAAAATACTGAAAACTAGAAAAATTTCACTGAAACTTTTAGTTCTGGCTTGAAGGTATTGAACAGAACATCAACTGACACGACTACATACAGTTCTTTATGTACTCAAGGAAATCTTGTCGAAGTGCATTAGTTCAATTACAGGTATAAGAAACCCACTAATTAAATTCTAGCAAGTGCAGATGTATATTATCATATATGCTAACTTCCTGCATGTGTACAGGCCTGCCTGCATAATTATAACTGTTAGGAGAGAAAAAAAACAAACAACTACCTAAGATCATTATTAAAATTATATTTGACTCTCAATGTTGTCATGTTCCTGCAGAATGTCTTAGAATTCCCTTAAAAGGTCAAATAAAAAGGTTATTGGAAAACCAAAATAGATATTTTTGTTTGCTAATTTTGTGTGATAAATGGTTGACAATGTAATAATTCCAATTTTTTAAAATGGTGAATAGGAAAATGAAAAATGAAAATAATTAAATGAAATGAATCCACCCACATGTGCTGCTGAGGAAGAAACATCTTATTGCTAGCAAAACAACTAAACAAACCAAAAAGGGTAAACAAGAACTATGTAGACAATGTGAATTGATCAAGCAGCTGGAATGAAGAAGTTCACTTTGATACTAGGTAAGTAGTCAGCTTTTGACGAAGATTAGCTAAGCTAAACTTAAGCTAAACTTGAGCTAGTCTTTGGTTTTCAGGTATATAGAGCTTGGTAAAGGATCCACTCTTTCAGCTGGGTTAGTGCCAGTAAGCTGGCTATAATATCAAGAGTATATCTTCTGGCTATATGGCTAGTAGTATTATTTATTTATTATTATTTTTTAATATGTGTTTTTGATAATAATACTGCTACCAAAATGTCGGACCACCTTCAATGGCCTGGCTGAGCCAAGATTATAGTAGTAATCTGCATGATAACAATACTGAAGATGCTTAGTGATATACTATACAGCTATAAATCCAACTAGCTTTCTATTATTAAAGAGAATATGTTTGTCTGCAAAGCTGAGTATGTTAAAAAATTAAAAAGGTACTTTTGGAGGTTGCAGGTACATGACATTAGGTATTAGGATAGGTATAGTGGCAAAGTTAATGCTCATTTTCTTAGAATTCTGCTGAAGTAAATTTTAATAGAATGATTAGCATTTAATGTAATTTTGACCAGTTTTTGTGTCAGGATAAACTCACCACACTGACTTAATCTCCATACTACTGTAGTTTTTGGGTGGAGCCCACTAGCTAGTTAAAAAGGAGAAAGAAAATAATGTTCAGTAATTATAAGAAATATATTGTCCACCCTCTTCTGTCACCACATTCATTATAATATATGCTTGTGCTTATACCATATCAATTATTTACTCATACCAATAACACAAGGCAATACAAAATCAATAGAAACAGTGCTGCAATAGAGAATTATGAGCCATATAAAATTAAGTTAGGATTGATTGAGATAAATTGTTCAGGTGTATAGTGTTGTATGGATCAGATGAAATCTCTTTACTGCACGTTTGAAGGTTGGAAAATGGTTTGATGTTTTTAAAGAAACTTGATCATTAGTTAGAGTCTGACAGAGGAATTAATGCTATTATGTTAGGCAAATAAAGATAAAAAAAAACCCCTCTACTTGTGGGTGCATCCATGAGTATTTTTGACTTGATTAGTTGTAGTATAAATATTGCAAGAACAACTGTAACAGTTCTGTTTTGTTGAATAACTGGTGTCTGTTTGTTGTATGTGAAGCAGCAATGGGCTTCTAGTGAAGTTTACTTGGGCATGTTTGGAGGAAGGAAATGATCATAGCTTAACATAAAGGAAATGAAACAGAAGCAACAATAAGTAAAGAACTTTACTTCTAATCTTAACTTGATAATAATCATGTGCTAGAAATTATATCTTATATGACTGTGTGTTTGAATTTAAGGATTATAATTTAGTGGTTGTCGTGGAACCACATAAGATAATATTATCTGTTTTCTTCTTTAGGTTGAAAAGAAATTTTGTTAACAAAATAATAATTTCTAAGTTTATTAAATTAATCAGGGTCTAGTAATGAATGGCAAACTTTATGCTTACTTTATAGGATCTCTATACAGCGATGAGTCAGTTACACGAGCCTTCACGCCAAATGAGAGAGAGGAAATGAGGATAAATATTTCCAGTACTCTCTCCTGAAGACAGATAATCCGCTCCCTGGTGTGGTCCCACAATGGAACTGAACTCACCTCTGATGGTAGAGTCAGCATAAGTAATAGTGGGACGTCACTGAGCATATCCAATATGATGCAATCTGATGCTGGCAAGTATGAAGTAAAAATCCATTCAACAAATCTCGATGATGATGGAGGAATCTGTGATAATAATATTCTCCCTACTTTGGAAAAGCTTGCCTTTTATTCCTCAGTGACATTTATTCTGCAGGAGTCTAATCTTCCGACATATGATGTAGAAGATGCCATTTTAGACTATGCTCTCCCAGAATATCAAGGCCCTCCAAATAAAACCCATGTTATTGACAATGTCCTTACTATCAATTTTCCTGCAGTATTTAATAATGAATCAACAATTTTTGAACATCTGTATAAAGATGGTGTCCATATCACAGATACAACCTCATATCACAGCACTATATCCTATGGTAATGTCACAACACAGAGTCTGAGGATAACGTATAACAACACTGAGGATGTTACTGGACGCTACTATTATGTGGCACAAACAGACTCATTGGACATCAATGCCGATATCTGCCCTGACTATGTGGATTACATCAACATATTTTTTTCCTTTCCAATCTTCACTCTACATTGGAATATAAAATCATACAGTGAGTTATATTATATAGATATTTACTTTATTTCATAAAATTAATATTTTCATAATGAAAATTTAATTTATTTCAGGGGTAACTGAAATGCAAAAAGATTTTTAAAAAATATTATTATTTGTTTAAAAATTTAATGTTATTATCTTGTCCTTGATGCATAATGTGATATTAAACATTTTGGAAAATTTTAGTCCAATATTCATAAAAAAAACAAAACAAAACAAATAACAACTTGGTATCCAGAATTTTCTTCCTGTGGGAGTGAACTTTTCAATGCTGTCACAAGGGGGATAGTAGCTGCAACTACTAATGGTAAGCCATACATCATCAGAATTGCCAACTTCCTGGTTTTGGGATTGTCCTGGTAAACAGTCTCTTGTTCCAGTGATGGAAGGGTTTGTTCTGCCAAATAGAATGTTGCCAAACACAGCTCTGTAAAGGAAAGAAACTAAAACATAGCTATAAAATGCAACTATCTGAGTTATAAAAAATCGAGCTCAGTTAAAATCTCTCACATTTCAGGTTGGTACAACTCAACCCTCAAGTTTTAGTCTACAAAATATTACTAGAGCTGTATGACCTTTGAAACTGGCTTTAGTTTGTTCCGCTTTATTCCATAGAGTGAGAATGTTCATGAGTAGAGGTAGTACCTAAGCAAGGGTAGAAAAAAAAAGGGTTGGGGGGGGGGGGGGGGGGGGAGCATGGTTGGTGGGTGGTCATCCATGACCTAAAATGTTAAAGGGAGGATGTTGTGCAAATATTGAATAACATTTTTTGTGGCTGAAATAAGTTACTTGGTCACTCCAACAATATATAATAAAAAAAGAAAAGAAATTTTAATGCAATTCTTCATGACAAAAATAAACTTGTTTCACTACAACTTAGATCCTGTAAAATTGTCATCTTGTTATGGTTGAATTTTGGTTATGACACTCATGACATCAGAGTAGGATCCTGTTTCAGCAATGCCCAGCAAAGAGTGTATTTTCTGTTTGTTCTATACAAGGTTCGGTAATTTCAGCCTATCATGCTCATTTTCCCCAGTTGAGAAACATATGCAAACTCTGGAAGGTGAGGAATCTGAAGTAATAGTTGAGCCCTACCAGTTTGAGCCTGAAGCTAGCAAGTCATTGGTAGGGTCTCTTGCTGCTACCACCTAAGGTATTGTTGACTCACTAAATGACTCTGAATTCAGACTCCAAGAACTTGCAGAAGCACTTTTGTCTTCTAGTAGCTTGAATAGACCATATCTCCCAAGTTCTTTAGTCCATTTCTCTCGTAGCCACAAACATCATTTTGAAAGAGAATGAATATGTTGGAACATTTTAAGAATGAAACAAATAAAAAGTAGATTCACAAAAATGAGTTTTAATGCAGTACAGATAGTACACGAAATGACTTTAAGGAGATGAAATTTTAAAGATGAACAGGATAATCCTTCTGTCTAATCTGGCAAAGATTGATGAAAATCAATTCTAAGCTGAGAACCACCTCTACTAAAAAGTAATTTCGATGGCCATTTGTAATACTGAATTTTGGTTGGATTTCTTAAAAATATCCTATTTTCTCCTAAGAGGCCGAATGTGTTGTTTTTTTTTGTTTTGTTTTATGCGAATAATTATCTTTTACATCATTACACAAAATCTCTCTCTCAAGTTAAAACAAATTACTCCCTGATAAACCTCTACATCTCATTGGCTGAGCTGTCAACATCAAACATATTTTTGAATTTCATCTTTAGCCAAATCTCTAGGGACAATTTCTAAAAATTCTTGCTCTATTAGTGGCTGCAAATGAACCAAATGTTGGAAAGATATTGACCAATGACATATGGGCAGATGTCCCTAGTGCAGCCTGAGTTAGCACATCTGGTCAGGCTTGCTATCTACTTCACAGCATAGAGCAAGGCTGCACCTCAAACTATCGGGAAGCCATTGCAATGTCAGTGGTGAATATTTACTTAATACTCATGTCTTATAAACATAAGAGAACTTTTGTTGTGATTTTGTGAGCACTCCTGTTTTATGATTGTTGATTTACATGACAAACCACCTACTATTCTGTGGGGCAGTTTGTATGTCTCTACTTCTGTGTGTTTATGTGTTATGAAGTACAATACATAAGCAGAGGTGATCATGATGAGGCAATGTTTAGTTCAGTCAAATCGTCAGTGAGGGCTCACTTTACTTTCCAGTACAATTCCATGTAGTGTAAACGTTGTGTTCTGCCCATGCTATGCTAGAGGATATTTTCTTCTGTGGATATACACAGATGTTACATATAATAACTTTTTCTACTACTCTATTAGTAATCCTATCATCAGCTCTGTGTACTGGTTGATCCAAATGCACTGCATGGCCACCATATTGTTGAAGGGGAGCATGTCTTGTCGGGGAACATGGTCCAGGGATATATTGATGGGACATAAATATGGTCATTATGGCAATACCATGTTTTCCGCTCACTCAACGGAGAGATCTCCCTTCCTTCCTCAGTTAAATATTTTATATCTACATCTGCAGGTGGAAATGAAGGCATTAAGAGAGGCAGCAATCCAGTGAGAGTCTATGCTAATGGTTGTCCATCTGAACAAGACAATGAAGACATATTGGTGGATGTGCTGGGATTACTGTCCTCAGAGTTTGGAGTGGTTCCCTTGGGTCTGGCCAGGTCCTATGCAGCCACATCTTGTGAGGAGGTGGCCAGGGTAAGTCCACACAGCAAGGCTGGTCTATACTGGATCACTGATGGCTCCAACACTGCACACCAGGAACACTGCAACTTTTGAGTGGCACTGTTGCAATGATCCTAATGCAACTATAATTTAGCAGTGTATAGTTGAAGTTGTAGTATTATATGATTATTATATTGTAGCATTGTTTATTCTTGTCTTCTGAGAAATATGTCTTCATTCTATTTAATGGGTAATAAAAATTAGTTAAATTAAGTAGATGAGCAACTTTTCTGTACATAAGTAAGTCCTCACCCCCACTCCTCCCCCAGTATTCCCTTATATCTCCCTGCATGACTCTCCAGAATAACTCAAACCAATAAATATTCATCATTAGAATGAGATCGCTTGTTATATCCCACTTTAGTCAAGTTCTTGGATTGTTCTTTCCTCAGGTCATTTCAGGCAGCTCTCCTCATTCAGCCCTTCGGCTTGTCTTTTCATTGATATGGGCAGATTGGTCAAAGTTAGGGAAGGTTGGAAGGCAAGTTCATCAAAGCTCTTTAAGCTGCTTACTCAATTCCTCCAACACATACTCCCCTCAACAGTATCCTGTATATATCCCTGTTTGACTGTTTTGATAACTAGTTTTCTTCAGTCTGAAAGCATCCTTTGAAAATTAGGATCTCTGTTCAAATTTCTTTTCTGGAATGAAGTAGCCCTGAAAAAAAAGGAAAAAAAATTTCATCAGTTTAAAAAATCCTATTGGAGGCTGAAAACTGATTCCATATATAATGTTTGTACCTCATTTTGAAAGAGTACAGGGCTCTCTGAAGTTGATCTACTTACTTCATAACTTTCCATTTTTTTTCTGGTGCATAGAGCTGCCACACAGCTGCTACAGTGGTGTCAGGAACTTCTAAAAATGTACAACATTTTTTAATTTAAAAGAATCAGTTTTTATCTCACTATTTTGGTCACTGGAAGCTGCAAACAACTCCTGAAATGTTTGTACTTCATTGCAAATGAGTATAGGCTCTCCACAGCTGAGCTACTTTAACTTTTAACTTTCCCCACCTTTTCTTGTACACACAGAGCTTCCACTAGAGCTACCACCAGAGCTGCCACAGATCGTGCTACACAGATTTCTTATCCATGCCACCTTTTCAATGCAGCTGCTCCAATGCACCTGAATTAACATATTTGGTTGTTTATCCTAGAATAAATCTTATTAAAATTAACTTGGAAACCACCCCTTAAGTAGAAATTAAAAAAAATTAAAAACGAATTTTAAAGGGGAGAAAAGGAGTGTAGGAAAAGAAATCAGAACCATCAGGAAGTGAACCTTCAACTTTCAGCTTGGAAGACCCAAGCCTTTACCACTTTTCCATTTGATTTCAGGCTTTTTTTTGCATGGAAAATTATGATATCTCTTTTCCTTACCCAGTGTTGCTACTTTTTTCAATTTTGATCATCCCATGTTACTTTGACACTTCTCCAAAGTATCCCCACCAATTTTTAGTCAAATCCACTCAGTCCTCTCAGAGGAGATAGTGGACCAAGTTTTGTAACAGACAGACACCAAATTAACTAAGTAAACCTGATTCTTGATTTACTCAGAATCATTAATAAAGTTTAAAAAAAAAAACAATTATTGGTCTGATCTGTAAAAAACAACAAACAAACAAATTTTGTCTATCTTTACTATAACAAGAAATTTGTGGTGCATCATAACCATGAGAATTCAAGCCAGTTCTAAACAAGCAATGAAGTAGATGACATGGTTTTTCACTAGCATGAATTTTTCCACACTTATTTACAAGAATGATAAATATACATGCAAAATTGGGGCTTTATGCATGAATAAATATAAATCGATAATCAGTTAGCTCTAGCTGTAGTGGTGGTGGTGGTGGTGTGTGTGTGTGGGGGGGGGGGGGGGGATTAATGCAGCTACAGATAAATTTTACTTACTGGAACTGTCATATTAGTTCAGCAGCCAAACACAATATTTAGGTGGAACTTCAGTTTGGAGTATATACAAATTTTTTTTTGTGTACATAATCTGTACCTTGACTTCATGGAATCTACTGGTTAACATGTCAGCATTGAGCATTTTGATATTTTTAGATTTAAAGCTATGTACTTTGGAGGAAAAATATATTTTTTTTTGAGTAGATGAGCAGCTTTTCTGTACACCAATAATAATAACAAAGGAAAGCTGATGCCCATTTCCTCAACCCCCCCCCCCCCCCCCCCCCCCCCCCCTTCCCCAGTATTCCCCATATCTCTCTGCTGACTGTCAGGAACAACTCAAACCAATAAATAGTCATCATTAAAATGGGAGTGCTTGTTTTATTCCACTTTTAGTCAAGTTTTGAGATTGTAGCTTCCTCAGGTTGTTTCAAGCAGCTCTCCTCATTCATCCTTTCAGTGGCTGCTTGTCTTTCTGTTGATCTGGGCATATTAGTCAAAGTTAGGGAAGGGTCAGAAGGCTAGACCCTCAAAGCTCTTTAAGCTGCTTACCTAATTCCTCCAACACATCCCCACCCCCCCACAGTATATTATTCTGCTGGACTGTACATGAGGATTCCTAAATTTTAGAATCACACATGACTAATTTCAATCCAAAAACATACAAAAAACCCCCATAAGTTTAAAGAATAGTCATTGCATGGCTCAGCTATATAGTATTGCTAGATAGAGGAGAATCGTTTCCATTATACTCATCATGGATGAAGAATGTTTTTCTAAGTTAAAGTTTCACTGTAAAGGTGGTCCACATGATCAGACAACTATGAACATGTGAGAATCAGATGAATCATTCAGTGCAGCAAAGTATGTAATGATGGTATACATGAACAGGTCTAAGCCAGATTGATCCCGATAATATTTTGACAATTAGATCACGCATAAAAAAAGTCTGTCTAATTACCAATTGATCCTATATTTTCAGATGCAGGTTGATGCAAGAGATATGAGTCATCTTCCATCAAAGAGGCAACCAGCATTAAGATGAACATAAATTCAACTTCAAACAACATTTATTCTATCGTAGTGAAAGTTGTAATGTGGTAAACAGTGGAAGAATCCATTACATTCAAGGGGGGGGGGGGGTGCTGGAAAGAAATCATTCTAGCAGTACATTCTGGGCACATGTCAAGAGCAAAATGACCAGTAGGCTAATGAAGTTAGCATGCATGTGTAAGGGACTATCAGTGCTTTGCATGCTGCAGATGCTGAGTACCATGCTGACTTTGTGTCTAGATTTATGGGATCAAGAGGGGTGAGAGCAACTTTTTTAATTTTCATTTTACTCTAGTTTAAACTACTGTATTTTATGTATGTGATCTACTACTGGGGCCAATAGGCTCAAAATTAAATCTATTAAGTCAAGATACGTATTGAGAGAAAGAATATGACATCGTTTGGTGATGGTTGGCTTAATCAATTTTGAAAGTATTAAATTTGGGCTTCAGTGCAGATGCTTTAGAGCAGCAGATACATTTAAATGGTTGGGCCAGGCCAATGTGGGGGGGGGAGAGGGAGGGACAAAAGGGTTTGAGTGGCATACTTTATGGCAGCTCTGACTTGTATTCCAAGTTTAATACAGATAAAAATAGAGAACTGGAATAAAGGACCTTGGCTTTGTAGATCAAATCACAAAAAAAGATAAAGGACCCTGCTTTTCTTGACACAGAATTTTGTCTAGATTCGGTTATTTAGCTCTGTTTCCTTCAAATTTATGTTTCAGCTATAAATTCAAGGTGTTGAGCAAAGACCTTATGTGCCATGCTTCACACCTGGGGTGTTGTATGTGGAAGTCTCCTATACTGGCATTGAAGGTCAACTCTCAGAATGTTTTTTACACTAACTGAGGCTATTAGAGTAAGAGTCCTGCAGAGGGTGCAGGTTCCTCTGCTACTATTGATATAAGGCTGCCACATTCCACATAGCACACACATATAGCAGCATAGCATACTACAACATCATAAGCTCCTACCAACTTTCTGGTCATTTGGCATATATAATATTGCTACATACAAAAAACCCTGTACTTTTTAACTTCATGATCATCTTATCATTGGTTGGTTACATTCTCCTATAAAACAGTCTCATAATTCAAAATGCTCACAATTTAGAGAATGTTACTTTGCAGATTCTTAAAATACATGGTGTTAAGATAATGAATCCACAAAGAAATGTTGTATATACCATAAGACAATGTTTAACCTGTGGCTGCTGGACTATTATGTTGAATGAATTAATTTTGAAGTTATGGGATATAAATCCCTCAATGTATTAATGCTTATAGAGACAAATAATATATGAATGATAAAATCATGCCTTACTCATAATGGTCACTAAATATAATTCATTTGAAACAATTTTAAGTAAAAGTTGGGGAATGCATTCTGTAAACATAGCGACTGCTGTAATGGCTATTTTGAGCTCGGAGTGTTTCACCTGAAGTATAATTTTCTAGGATGTGTTTACACCTAACTTTGGAGCAACCATGCCTGTATTAGTAGTGTAGACAATGCTGACACTGCATAATACCAACAAAACAAAAACTCAACACTAACCAAGATGTTAAAGTCGCAATGCTCTGGTTTATCCAAGGTTACTCCTTTATGAAAACACAGTGTTATTTGAGGATGAAAGTAATTACATGAAGGGTCTTGTATCAGTTGTACTCTATTTGTACATTCACCTTTTGATATATTTAATTAAGATTAGCTCTATTTACGAGACCAATAATAATCTTCTGTGGCTACTCATTCAGTAACTAATAAATGTGATATTTCCAGCCATTGGCTGGCATGTTAGGGGATGGCCAAATGAGAGCAAGGGAAGCAGTTGTGACATATAGTATGTGATAGCATTAATAATTAAGTTAATATCACCCTATTATTAAAAAGAGTCAGCAAAAAAAGTATCAAAAGAGTTTATAATTTTCCCTGGTGAAATATGTCGATAATAAGAAATGATAGAAGTGATCAAGATTAAATAATATAATATTCTAATTACAAAGAAGAATGATCATTTACACTGAAGAATATCTACTAATATTGATTTTTCATATTCAACAGCATCAGTTGAGGACAAAGCATCAGTAATATTCTGTACACATACAACATAATAACACAGTTCAGCTTTATAAAGGTATTAATAAAGACTAATTCATAGTAACCATTTAATATATCAGAGGCCCATTGCAGTTCACTTGCAAGAATCATGCTACAGTAAATTTAGTTAGTCTGATATAAAAGCTACTAGGGTAAAAATGCAGTTCAGAGCTCCTGGTCTCACTGTCTAAAAACTCAGGCCAGAGGAATTATGACCAATCACTATATGCCCACATATAATTGAGATTGGTTAAAAATACATAATAAGATAAATGAAAAAAGTACAGAAATAATATTTGTCTGTCTCAGAATTCCTTGTGCCTGGACATAGTCAGCCATTTGGATAAATACCCCACTGAAATGAAGATAGAGCCATGAGAATGAAATGAAATGACACTGGTGTGTGTGTGTGTGTGTGTAGGTGGGTGGGTGGGAGTGTGTGTGTGCATGCGTGAGTACATGCATGCGTGCGTGCGTGGGTACCTGGCTGCCTGCGTGAGTGTGGGAGCATGGGAGGGCAAGCAGCAGGTGGGCGAGCGGGCGGTTGTGTGTGTGTGTGTCTAGGCATCATGGCTAGACCTATTCATCAAAAAGGCCATAATTTGGTATGTGGTCTCTAAGTAACCAGGTGAGAGTTATTAACCAGGTGAGAATTATTAACCACATGTGGTGGGTGTGGCAATAGGTGTTGTTTTTATAGCCACACCCAAAGGAAATTATTTTGGCTGCCAAAGTCTATTCAAATAACCAATCAGGCCGAAATTAGGCTTGTGGTATCCAAGTATCCGGGTGAGCATTAAAAAAAAAATTGTGTGTGGTTTGGCCATAGCCACACCTACAGGAAGTAGTTTTTCTGTCATAAGCTAATCAAAGTACCAACCAGGCCGAAATTTGCAATGTGTTTTTCCAAGGTACTGGGTGAACGTTGTTAAGCATGGGTGGGTGTGGCAATGGGTGTTTTTTTCCCCCCCTGAACCACACTTATAGGAAGTGGTTTTGGCTTTCTAAGGGTGATTTATTGACCAATCAGGCCGAAATATAGTGTGTGTCCCCCAAGTACCTGGATAAGAATTATAAACCATATTGGGTGTGGTTTGTCTATAGCCACACCCACAAGAAGTTCTTTTGCTATTAATAGCTAGTCAAAGGACCAACTAGGTTGAAATTTGGCATGTAGCTCGAAAGGAACTTGGTGAGCGTATTAAAGCATGTGTGTGTGAGGCTATGGCTTGTCAGTGCTGCAGAATATTTTTTCTAGCGAACACTTCTATTTTCTGCAGTGTTTTCTCTCAGTCCATGGTGATGATGGTCCCGAATTACATGTGTTTGCTGTCACTATGTGTTGGTAAGAGTGTTAGCTCCACTGTGTGGACTACCAGTCACATTGACATAGCTGTGTATCCATTGCAGTGTCCAGTGGCATTATGTCCAGAGTTGGAGCTGCAGTCCCTTCAGTAAGAATCTCCACTAGTCCAAGTCAAGGACCTTTCAGAGTTTACTAAAGAGTGCAGTTCACCTGTGAGGTGGAGCCTGCACAGGCACTCTCTGTGACTTACCAATGGAGGATTGCTGAGACGATTTATTTCTACTACAATCTTACCAATGAAAGTTTCAACACAACTTACTTTCATGACACCCTGCGATACTGCAGGTACACCTGTACTGTAGCATTAAATGGAACAGTTCTTGGATCAGCTGATAAAATTGTGGAAGTGCATGGTAAGCATCACATGGCAAAGTGTATATGTCAGTTCTGATAATGTATATGTACACACACACACACACACACACACACACACACACAGAAATATGTGGGTGACGTGTTATCATTGACAAAATTAAGTGAATGAAGAAAGTAGACTGAAATAATAACGTGGCAGCTTAGTCTGCATCCCAGCTACCTTGATAGTTGTGTTCCTTTAGTTTTGGTTTCTCATTTCTATATACTAACAAGTAATGATGGCCTGCATAATAAAAGCATTAGCATGTAACTAACTTGATTGTTCATTATTAATTCGGAGACACTGTGCTACTAATGAACTGACAATAGGATAGTGTGGGTATATCTATTTTAATCAAGTGAACTAATGAAAGTATAAAATTTTAAGATAAGCACAATTGTTGATGAAAGTGCCAGTTATCTGTTAAACAAATTAAATTCCACGATTTTTAAATTGCTCTTTTTACCTTCTTGTGAGACTTTTTAAGTGGATAGATATGGATAAACAATTTAGGAAATAGCAATTGCAGTTCTGCTGAGAAGTAGTTGCAGCAGCAGGGCAACTAAGGAACAAAAAGGAAAAGGGTAGAGGAGGAGGGGAGAAGGAAGAAAGGAGGAAAGAGAAAGAATGAAAGAGAGAAATTCCTGATGGTGAGGCTTAAACCACAATCATAAGCTTCAAATCTGCATTTTTGAACCTTCCTTAGCCTGAACAAAATAATTTGCAGTGCAGGGCAGGCCAGAGCAAGGTAGGCAGTGCCTCACCTCTAGGTCTTCTAGTGTATGAATGTGACTGTCCTGACACTCCCACTAAAGGTGTGGCCAGGTGGGATCCAGCCCAGCCCTGCACATACTCCTGCTATCACCAAACATGGTAAGGCATGTTGACTCAGCAAGTAAACTTGAGGAAGCCTAATATATGCTACAGATGTCAGTTACAAAGTATAATGCAATGTCTGACTTTTGTAGGAGAGTGTGGAATATGACATAGAGTCTGGAATTTCATTCGAACATTGCAAGGCACAGCGTAATAAGGTAGAGGGTGAATAGCATGCTGCCATTGAAATGTCATTCTTCCTACCCAAATTTCAAGTTGGTTTGAATATTATATAGTATGGTGCAATAACTGGATATTAGTATAGGTCCTAGGGTTTGGCCAAACAATTTTCATTACAACCACAAAATAGATTTAAAGAAGTGGTAGATCTTTTTCATGCCATACACCCCAGGAGATTGCGCATGTGTAATAGTCTGGTGGATTCATAATTAGCAAATTGATAAATAAAAAATCTATTTCTGGCCCACACCTGTTATGTTTGTCTTGTTTGTTTCATCTATTGATTAGAATTAACACGTCTGGATTTTGAGTGTTACATTATTTTAATTAACTGGTAGTATATTTTTGTCTATATATATATATAAATATATATAATATATATATATAAAAAAGAAGGGGAAATCAACAATATATATATATATATATATATTGTTGATTTCCCCTTCTTTTTTTTTATATAATAGTTTTTCTTTCTTTCTTTGGTTGCATACATAGTATATCATCAGTTCTTTTAAAATTTTTAAATTTTTTATTATATACTTTTTTTCATATTTTTTTGATTGCATACATGGGCAGGTATAGCATCAGTTTATTATGTTACCTGTCATTATACTAAATGACACATTGCGGATTGTCACTGGATGGTATGAGACCAACAAAGACTATGTTCCTCCCCATGCTGGCTGGACTAACACCACCAGATATGGACGTGTTGCATGAATGGTTAAGTTAATAACTTCCGCTAGCGAGAATACCCATCATCTTCTCCATCACCAAATATCTGCTGCCATCTCGCTCTGACCACAGATGTTCAAATCCTGATGTCCTTTCAACCACCACACAGCACATCTACTTGCGGATGACTTCCACCCAAATGTGGCATGGATTGATCACATCAACAAGGGCCCACCTCTCATATGCTCCGCATGCCCAGAACCAAGTCCATCATTACCATCAGGAGCTGACCTACCACACAATGAATGGGTGAGGCTGAACTGCCTCTGCTTTGGCACTGCCCAAGTTGGCATGTCGCTACAACTCTGGGGATTGCAAGTGTCTCTGCCACTTGTGCATGTGGTCATCCAACTCAGATGGTGGCCCACAGTGACGGAATGTTCCAGGTTTAAAGCACCAGACCCAGAAACCATCAACTGGCTTAGACAACTGCCAATCAAACTATGATATAATAGATTTGATTTAATTTGCATACAATTATATATATATATACACACACTTCTTTTTTTCTGACAAAATTTCTATTGAAAATGAAGAACAAAATTAAAAAAAAAAAAAAAATCTACACGTGTTGATATTTAATCATTATACACTACGCTATAGAAGTTTTGTAACACATGAATTGTCCACATATTTGTCTTTCTAATTAAGATGAAAAGCATCATCACTCTGATTGCCCAAAGTGTCCAGTTCCGTTGCACTGTGATGGAGGTCAGTGTCCACTGTGTTCTACCTAAACCTATGATCAAACTCTATTGAAGGTTGTTGGCTGGAAGTCCACACTTGACACTATATGCAATACATACAAATCCACATGTATATATAATTATATATAACATGACATGTATGACCATAATTATATTTTTGAAAATTGTATAATACTTGGGAATAATACTTGGGAATGTGGGACACTTAAACATGTCATTAAGAAAAATATCATTGGAAAGAATTTAAACTAATTTTTTATTTGGCAATAAAATTAAGGGTGGGGATGAGTGATAACAAAGATTTGGTATATATTAGATATCTCATGAATAATTAATAAAAATTTGGTCTTATACCCCCCCCCCCCTCAAAAAAAGAAAAAAAAAAAAAGAAAAAAAAAAGAACCCCTTTCAAAAATCCTGGCTAGGGGCCTGCAATGCAGCTGTGCTTGTTTATAATCACACTATCATTAATACCAACTGTGAAGTTCATAATTATAACCATCAACATGGACAGCTGCCATTATATACAGTAAATATTAAAACAATAAAATAAAAAAAAAGTTGCAGGAAGCCATTTCCTATTCTATAATTATTACAAAATCATCAAGTGCTTGAAATGTTCATTCAGTCCATTAAGATAGCTACATGTGTCTCAGTTGGAGGTAGACTCTGGCACGGTGCAGGCATAGGCGGGACATGACTCCAGGTTGACACCATCAACTCCCTCTGTTGCAGACATATAGGCAGGACATGGCTCCAGGTTGACACCACCAACTCCCTCTGTTGCCGATGATGGAGGACATGGAATCCTGTGATTTTCAATATCATCATACTCAGATTCCAGGTTTACACCACCAACTTCTTCTGTTGAAGATATACTGGCATGACATGGCTCCAGGTTGACACAACCAACCTCCTCTGTTGCAAATGGTAGAGGACATGGAATCCTGTGATTTTCTATATCATCATACTCAGATTCCAGGTTGACACAACCAACCTCTTCTGTTGCAAATTGTGAAGGACATGGAATCTCGTAATCTTCTATATCCTCATACTCATGACCAAGGTTTACTAGTATATTTAAACCACCCAGTGGTATATCCCCCTCTTTCCTGCAATAAAATAAGCATACAGAAGTGTGAACAACTGTTCACCGTTTACTATATATATATGACACATTCAATCCTCTAACTTCAGGAATTGTTGAAATGTGTTGTAATAGCGTATTTCCTCCCTTGAGTTCAGGCTGCAAGTGTCCCCCTTGTGATGTCAATGAATAGATACACCCCAACACAAAGCAAAATTTTTAAGCAAAATTTTCTTCATGAATATTGGACTAAAATTTTCCAAATTTTATTATACAAGATTATACATCAAAAACAACAAGATAAGACAATAAAAAATATATATTTTTCCAGTTCGCTTACCCTTTAAGTTACTTTCGTTTCTAAAAGGAAATCCACATAACAATTTTAAGTTTTAAACTCTGCCCAATATGGAGATATGTGTAACATGGAGTATGGAATAAGAAATGTCCCACTGCGTTGAAGTAGCTACAAGTTACCATCTTACCCTGGTTTATCCTTAGGCTGCAGCTTGGCCCTTCGTACACAGATTGTGGTGATTATGGCAGCCACAGTAACAATTACCATTATCACCACCACAAACACTACCATCACTCCAGCTAGGACAGGTATGGTCTGAATTTCATCGGATGTCTTCTCAGTTTGATCACATTCTACTGTGGAGGAGGTTAATGATGCACATCCACCATCCACTATAAGGGGCAGGAATTGGACTGGAATTGTGACACCAGAAGAGGCCCATTCCTCCATCATTGTGAGGAGGTCTGTGACTGGTGCCTGGAGAGTGCCATGCAGCTCTACCTGGTATGTGACTGACTGAGGGGAAGATGGAGGACACAGGAACACTCTGTCTGTGAGTCGATCAGCAGTGAAGTCACAGCCACAACTAGCAGCTATTAACTTCACAATGGCCTCCACTATGTCTCTGTCCTTAGGTACAGGATCTGTGTTCTATGAAATCATGAAACATGATAATATTTTAAGTTTCATCTCGAAATACCAATTACCACCTACCCTCCAATCTTCACAGTTGGACACACCAGTCAGTCTAAGTTGGAAGGAAATGGCTACATATGGAGAGGAAAGAATGAAAAAGAATTTGGTTATAATGATTAGAAAATGTACCCATCCTACAAATAGAGACAATAGCCATACTCCCCCCCCCCCCATCTTTTAGCATAGTACCCATCCTATGGACAGAGACAACAAAAAATTTTTTTTATAATTGTAAATCGGTAATTTGCTATCTCATCCCTTATGCTTGGGCCTACATGGCTAAAAAAAGAATTAAGAAAAAGAGCTGGAAGTGGTTTTGGCACAGTTTTTCTTCCATATATGTTTACACAATTGTAGTAAGTTGGGTGGTTTACTCAGGCATAAAGTTGTAACTACAACCAGGAAATTTTTTTTTTGGGGGGGGGAGGGGAGGGGGAAGAGTGTCACGGGCAGTGTTTTACTCTGATCTTCACACAAACTTCATTATAACTACCCCAGAGTGACCCTCATTCAACTCTGTATAATTGAGCCCTTTAGGCCCAATCATCTTGGAGGAGTTTGTAAACAAACCAATCATTATTAAACTTTGTTATCACCTCTCCAGGGTGACCATTATCAAACGTTAAAAATTTGAGCCCTTTAGGCCCAATAATCTGGAAGTAGCTACTAGAAAAACAAACAAACAAATAAAAAATTATAGTAAGACTAGCAGAGGTTCCTGCACCCTGTGTGGGATTCTTACACTAACAGCCTCAGGGTAGGCAATATTCCCAGAGTTGTCCCCCACTGTTAGTGTAGTGGGCTTCCACATACAGCACCCAATATGTGAAACTTGGTAGTATGATCTTTGCCCAACACCTTGATATAGCTGAAACATGTACTTGAAGAAAACTGAGCAAGTTACAGAATTCAGACTAAATGTAGTGTCAAGAAAAGCAGGAATATTTTCCCATTTGGTAACTTGATCTACAAAGCTAAAGTCAAGTATTCCATTAGTCCATTTGTATTTTGTAAGACACTCACTACAAGGAATAATAGTGTTGTACCACATGCTCATCATCACCTGTCCCTTTGGAAAACCGGAACTAAAATCCAGAATTATTTACTTTTTAAAAAAATTCTTTTGTAATAAATTCCAAGCTCCTTTTCAATTATCAGCCTAGAGTGGAATGTTGTTTATAAGGTAACATTTCCTCCTTTAGCACTATTAAAATTCTAACTACCTTTTAATTACTTCTTTTGTGGTTAATATTGGTTGTCTATGTATTTACTGGAGGCAGAGGTGCTCAGAGTTGCCAAAAAGCATGCCACTCAAACCTTTCCCTTTTGTGCCTCCCCTTCCTTCGCCTACCTCTTAAATATAGCTGCTGTTCTAATTCAGCTGCGATCTATATTTGTTTGTTCATCCTAGGTACTCAGAGCTGCCATAATGTTAGCCAGTCTAATATGGCTGCACTGCCACATTTGTTGGTTTATCCTTCCGAAGGCCAAAATTAATACTTTCAAAATTAATTAAGCAAATGAAGGCTTGAAGACATCTTCTTTCTACTGATACCTAATTAGACTGTGTAGATTTTGTAGATTTAAAATTGAGCCTATTGGCCCCAGATGGACATACATACAAATACAGTGCTTTAAACCTAAGTCAAGTGAAAAGTTAGAAAGGAAATGAATGAGGAAGAAAGAAGACAAAAAGAAAAGGAAAAAAAACAAATAAAAAAAACAGTGAAAAAAAAAAAAAAAAAAAAAGCAGGGGGAAAAGGGAAAAAAACTTGGAAAACAAGACTGGAAATTTCCAGTCAAAAACCCGCTTACTGATGATAATAATAATTTAATTGCGGGTAAAACCAAAAAAAAAACCAACCTAAAAAAAAAGGGAAAAAAAAACACCTCTACCATGACCTCAGCAGTAGTGGTCAGAGGAAGTTTCAAAAAGGGGAAAAGGTGTGGCCAGATGGGACCCACCCCATGTTATTGGAAGAATCAAATTGTGTCTGCATGTCAAAGTTTTAGGCTTGTAGCTCCATTTTTTTTGGTGGCAAAATACCACTTTGGCCTTTTGTAGAATACAGTAGGGGGTGTGGCCGTATAGACATGCTCATATATATGGGGTTGAGGATTTAATTTCAACCATTCAAGCGTGAATCGCGGATACACAGACAAACAGACAAACACACATTATTTGAACTTCATAATATAGATAGATGTGCATGTCAATATTGTTAAGGTTAAACAAGTGTATGCTGAAAACATTTTTTGAACAGCTGTATTCTAAAAGAATTATAGCATTTTTTGTGCCTGAAGGTCATGGATTCTGAGATATGCTAGGCAGAGAACTTCATACACATAAGAAAAAAGATAACTAGAATGAAGTAGTGGTGCTGTGTTGTCATCCATCCACCAACAGAAAGATGAGTGAGTGTATAATTAGCTAGCAAATGCAAAACACTATTGACCCATTAGGAGAATCTACATAGCTTAACTAAAACAGCTACCAGCTATAACCTTGAAATGTGATATACACTTAGCCCAACTTTTATATAAAGATGTTCAATAACATGCTACCTCACCAGAGACTTCTGCTACATTTTCTTTGGTTGTGGTTCGAACCCTGATTACTAATGCTACTCAACATTTAAAATTTTTGACTATTGTCAAACTCAGTCCTGTCCATGATAGCCAACTTAAAAAATAATATCTTACCTACTTTATGAATTAATTGGATGGATGTGGAGTGTACATGTGATGATGTATTACTTTTGAATCCAGCAGACTATGAGTGTTATCATGGGTATGGTTTGGACAACAAATATAGATGTGATACTATAAATGCCAGCACCTACATATTTCATTCAAGCTACTCTCTGAAAATCTTGCCTTAACTATTTTTACTACTTCCGAACTTTGCTGCACTAATACCATGCAGCAAAGCTACAACAGGCCCGCTGGTACTATAAAGTGAGAATAATCTGTCTCTCCATGTTTCCTCAATTCACGCTTGAATGGTTGGAAATAGATCCAGGAACCCATACATATTTAGAATCAGTGTCACCCCAGTATGTTTTAAGTATATTGA
This sequence comes from Lycopodina hypogea, assembly GCA_963969325.1. Lineage (NCBI taxonomy): Eukaryota > Metazoa > Porifera > Demospongiae > Poecilosclerida > Cladorhizidae > Lycopodina > Lycopodina hypogea. The sequence goes on from OZ017792.1 coordinate 8,689,475, forward strand.
TATGGCCACGCCCCTTCCTGTGTTAAAAAAAAATGCACAAAAATTGTACTTCTGCCAGAAAAAGAAATGGAGTTACTGGATTAAAACTTTGTATGCATATACAGTTTGACTCAGAGAGTAAAATGGGGTGATTCTTATCTGGCCACTTCTCTTCCTCATGGCTAAAAATAGAATAATGGTATTTCTAAAAACACTTGTGCCTAAGTAGTTTTATACATAAACCTATATATATATATATATATATATATATATATATATGCATTTGGAATCAGTGACATCAGGGGAGTAGTTTAAGAAAGTCTACAAGGCCACACCCCTTCCTGTGTTTGTGTCATGTTAAATAAAGCCAAAAATGGCCCAATAAACCGTTTGAACTACAGACATAAAACTTGGTATGCATACACAACTTGAGTCTGGGATAATAGGGAATGGGTGACCCATATGGCCACACCCCTTCCTCTGTGTGTACCAGGCAAAAACAGTTTGTACATATATATATTCATCTTCGTGTGTATCCACTCTATCACTGAAGCACCATCTTATCTATATATCTAACTCAACGTGGTATGTACCTATCTATGTACCTATATGGCTAAAAGCCTGCCAATCCGTTGGACAATAGATCTGAAAATTGGCATGCATATACAACTTGACCTAGAGAGTAATATGGTCAATGTTAGAACCCGAGAAGGGGGAATCTTGAGGCAGCAGGATCCGGAAAAAAAAAGGATTCTTACAAGCTTAAATGAACTTATTTCATGAGTACCCACGAAATTGACTACAACCACACATGTAATCTGATAAATGAAAGTAAAAAATATTTTTCTGAAATAAAACTGTGTCAGCAAAAAGTGCAGAAACAGGAATTCTGTGACAGTGTGTTACAAAATTCCCTAATTCACTGATTCCTGTGAACTTAGAAATCTACATGATAGTGTGACAGTCTGTGTTGCAAAATTCCTGTAAACTTAGAATAATTATTATACATGAGCTAGCTACAAGAAAATTGAAGAGGTGGCAGTCTTTTGGCATCACACCTTACACATTACGTGAGAATGTGAAATTGGTGAATTAGGGAATTTTGTAACACTCTCTGCCACAGAATTCTTGTTTCTGCACTTTTTGCTGACACATAATCCCTACTTACCATTTTTATTTCAAAGAAATGTTTTACTTTCACTTGTTTCCTTTAGTTTTTGCACACTGTCAGATAGCTAGCTGCAGTACTGGATTGGTATCTTGTATACATCTGATTGGCATTCACAAGTGCACACATATTTTCACTTTCACTTGTCAAATATAACATAAATACCGATACTTGATAATTCTGATTGTAGACAAATTAGTAGTGTCAAACATGATAGCTTGAACTTAACACTGCAGCTGCTAGTCTGGGATATACTTCGGTAGTTTGCTAGCATGGCGAATCAAATGAAGTGGTCGTGAACCTAGTCCAAAGAAATAGTAAGCTGTTCGTATAACTATTGCATGATTTGCTGTAGCCAGCTAGGCTCTAGCCCGGGAACTGAAGAATAATAAGAAGATGAAAAAGAATATTGAAGGACAGAAACTATTTTGGTAGTCTGTGTTGCAGCTTATATGGACTGCAGGTGAGTTTTGTAGCCTAGATTTGAGCCATAGCAGAGAAAGTGAAGCTTTAATGTTGTATTAGTTAATGAGGCAACCATTTTGTTGTGGTCATCCCTACTTAGAGAGTACTACCTTACTCTCTGAAAATCCAAGCAATTCAAAAGGACACTATACCACAATTCTGCTCTGCTTAGTGAACTAGTTTATTGTAAAAAAATGCTAACTTTTTCATTATTCCTATGCAGTTCATTCATACAAAATATAAAATCAAAGTTATTTCCAAGTCATCGATGACCACCAGTCAATAATAGGAAGACAGTGAGTGAAATCTGTGCTACAATTAAAACCAAGAGGAACATCTACAGTTCTGGTTAGGTAATGAATGGCTATTTTTGATCATTTCGTTCTAAAGCAGACCTTATGGTTCTGATTGTGCACCACTACACTATTCCTACAAAACATTCTGACCTTTGAAAAAAAAAAAACCAATGGGAAATGTTGGAAATCAATATTTCAGCATTACACAGTAATTTCAAAACAGCCTAACCTTATAAAAACTGAAGGTCCAACTGGTTGCATGCCTACTTAAGAGCTCTGTTAATTTAATGAAGCCACAAGGTCTAGCCTAGAAATGGTGTGTAGGCTTGGCACGGGCAACACTGGGCATACTCTCTAGTACCAAATAAAACACATTCTTCAGGGTGTTACTCCTGTAGCACGGATGCTTGTTTATCAAAGCAAAATCAGAGTTTTAAAAATTTGTGTCCTAGAATTTAAAAGCAGGAAAAATGGGATTCTGTGTGTAGCATGGGTACATACTCTAGTACTCCTAATTAATGTTATATTATTACCGCATTTACATGTGCTAATTAAATATCAACCAGTGCTAATATATTAGCTAATAGGTAGCAAGCATTAGTTGGTATCTACAGACTTACTGGGCACAGTGATAGAGCGAGATGCAGTGGACTCTGTTATTACATCAGGAGAACTCTCAAAACCATAAGTGATCCTCACAGCACATGTGTACTCTCCCTCATCTTTGGTTTCATCCAAACTGTTGAACACTATACTGATCTGGTATTGTCCTGGCCCCACCTCCACTGGCCGCTCCCCTACAGTTACTCTACTGTTGGAGGTGAGGGGCGAACCAGATTTCTTCCATTCAGTAGAGACGATTGTTGATGTTGACATAATTTGTGACAGTATAATAGTGCAGGTGAGGTTGAGCTGCAGGCCTGTGAAGAAGTCAGAATCTATAGGGTAGCCTCTTATCATCACAGTAGGTGATAACTCTGCATAAAAAAAGAAGACTTATGTCTGATTATTCAGACATAACTTTGATATCAGTAAATGTGTGACAAGGTGACAAAATGAGTGAGACATGCAAATATTATTTATTATAACAAGGCAGTACTGTCATAATGACTCAGGTTTAATCATAACTACAATCACTATAATCAGGGCCTATCAATTCTATTAAATTATACGGGGCCCTTGTGATGGAAAAAAAAATTCAATGAAAGAAATTTCAAGAATTAAGTGAAGTCAAATCTCAAAAAAGGGAAATTGATTTAGTCTGAATGCTTGACTATATATATCTTCTATATCTGTAAAAGGAGATGTATATCTTTCTGTCTGCCTGTTGTGACAATGTGTGTTACAAAATTCCCTACTTCATCAATTCCACATTCTCACATAATGTGTAAGATGTGGTGCTGAAAGACTGCCACCTCATCAATTAGCTTGTAGCTAGCTCATGTAGAATAATTATTCTAAGTTCACAGGAATTTCACAACACAGACTGCCACACTATCGTGTAGAATTTTTAGTTCACAGGAATCAGTGAAGTAGGGAATTTGTAACACACACTGTCACAAAATTTGTTTCTGCACTTTTTGCTGACACATCATCCCTGCTTACCATTTTTATCTCAAAGAAATTTTTTTTATATTTTCACTTGTAAAAGGAAATGTATGTGTATGCCTGTTCTTCTCTCTCTGTGTGTCTATCTGTCTGTCTCTCCACCTATCTGTCTGCCTGCTTATCTGTATGTTTGTACCATCATTCTGGCAAACCTGTAGGTAGATTTCTCTGACACTTGTCATGATAATAGGTTTTCTCCCTACATAAGGCATGGGCTAAAAATTTGGAAAATGGTTACTGTGGGAACAAGAAAAATGACAAAAATTGCATTTTGGCCAGAAAAACCCTTGGAGCTAGAGACCTAAAACTTGGTATGCATGTACAACTTCAATCTGGGAGTAACATGGGCTGGGTCCCATCAGATCATATTTCCTCTGACTGTGCAAAGCTAAAAATACTAAAATGGTAATTCAGCAGAAAACAGTTGAACCTGGGAACTTAGACTACTGAACCCACATATATTCAAAATCAATATAATCTGATGATCACACCCATTTCAGTGTTCATGTCAGGCCCCAAAAAGGCCAAAAATGGTACTTTGACCAGATAAATCCTTAGAACAACAGACATAAAAGATGACTTGACTATGGGAATAATATGGGTGGGGTTCCACTTGCCTACACCTCTTGCTATTGGTATATAAGCCAAAATATGATTAAAAAAAAACAACAACTTTAGAATAATGCTTGTACCTGAAGGATTAGGTCCACGAAACCATCTAATATATAATTTGGTGCATGTAAGGATGTGTGTGTGTGTGTGTGTGTGTGTGTGTGTGTGTGTGTGTGTGTGTGTGTGTGTGTGTGTGTGTGTGTGTGTGTGTGTGTGTGTGTGCGTGCGCGCACAAGCGTGTGTACATGTGTGTGCATGCATGATGTGTGTGTATATATGAGCTAGGTATGTATGTATGTATGTATGTATGTATGTATGTATGTATGTATGTATGTATGTATGTATGTATGTATGTATGTATGTATGTATGTATGCATGTATGCATGCATGCATGCATGCATGTATGCATGTATGTATGTATGTATGTATGTATGTATGTATGTATGTATGTATGTATGTATGCAATTATGTAATTATGTATGTGTGTCTAATCATCACAGCCAATCGCCTGTACGAAAAGGGCCAAAATTAGGAATGTATTGTCAAAAATCCTGGGTGAACATTATCAAATACATTTGGGCTTGAAGTGGGTGTGTTTTTTGTCATCACCATACCCACAGGAAGTTATTTTGGCTGATAAAGTGATCAAAAACCATTCCGGCTAACATTTGACGCATATCTATCCTCGTACACCCGCAGGAACATATGGCTACATGAACCAAAAATTGTTGGGTTAAAACTATCCTCGATGTAGGATTGCCTACTCTGAGAGCAAGTTTTATGTTGCAAAGGGTTTGACAGGAAGTGGATAATCGAAATTATTTTTAGCCTTCTACATCCAGAGGAGGTGTATTCAGGTGGTAGTTATGTTACTGGTTTGTTTTGCTAAATGACAATATCTTATGTGTTCAACATGTCCTTTATATACTAACCCTTGAACATACACTCAATAAGATACTGGACCAGTACACTCCAGAATCACTCCTGGTACTCACTTTTTTTCCCCCACAAAAAAGCACAGACCCAGACTATTTCTTTCACTTGAAATTATTATTATTTTTTTTTTTTTGTGGTTGCCTTATCAAACTGCTCCTTCTGGGTTTCTTTTCCCCTTTCTTCTAAGTTTTTGTTTAGTTAGACTTGATAAAATTAATTCTATGCTTGTAAGAATTCTCTTCATTAGGAACATGATGGTTCAGCAAGTTTGCCAGCTTATTGAATGAACCTCCTGATTTGCTACCTATTTTTCTCATTCCTGCTTTGAAAGGCTATACAGATCATTCTGCAAAGATTGTTGTTTCAACTCTGTTATATTTGATACCATTGGTTTAGGCAAATTCTTGGTATTCACCTGTACCATTGCCTCATACCATCTGTTCAGTCCCAATAATCAAAACCATGAAAATATTTCCCAGATCTTAAATGTTCTCCTTTTGCTGTTTTAACCTTTATTGCCACCATCACACACCATTTGAAGTTAGAATCCACTACTACAACTGTAAATCTGGCCTTGAAAAGGACCACCAAATTCCAGGTGCATTCTTTGTCATGGTCTGGTAGTAAATTTCATCAGATGTTGTGGAGCCTGTGATTTGTGGTTTTACTGACGATGCACATGCACACACACAAACAAACACACTTGCTTGACATTTTTTAGAATTTAATCCATGCAAGTCAGTCCATACCACCACACATAAGATCTTTATAGAGCTTTTAGATTAACAATTCCAAGGTGGATCTTGTGCAGCAAGGTGGAATCTTCTCTTATTGTTTTGGAGGTATTATCACCTGCATTCCTTTTTGAGCTGACATCTCTCTTTCATATGTTCAGCTAGCCATCCAGCTATTACACAGTGTAAAATATTTGATAGCACCGGATTCTTATGGATAATCTCTGCTATTTTTTCACTGAAACTTTAATTTGTTCAAGTATTTGAGTTAAAGAATGGCAACATTGCTGTGTGCTTTCCTGTTTGTTTAGAGGAAGTCCTAATACCCATCCACATTGTTATGCTTGGTGGTGGATCTGTGAAGGATATTGTACCAGTATCTCATCAAGAAAATTGCTTGCCTCTGAATCCTTCAAGATGTTAATCCTAGAAGAGCTTAATCTGGATCGAATAAAGTTTCTTGATTTCTTCATTAACTAGCTTGCATACTAGAAAATTTCTGAATGTTTTCTCCAAAAAAACGATATCATTTTCTCCAAAAAATCGATATCATTTTCACAATTCCTTACTAGCACCCACCCAAAAAGCTGCAAACAAATTTTCGCTGATTCTCCTTTCATTCTGATTCATTTGATGTATAGCTCTCTAAAATTACAGAAACTTTTGGTTGCAAAAGCATCATCACCGACTCTTTGATACTATTGGTATTGGGTTTCCCTGTGTAGATAGATCTCATAATCCCCAATGTTACTTAGTAACATGTCTCTTACCTATTTTCTTCCTTTATTTTCTTCCTTCTTTTTTCTTTACTCTTTCTATTCCCAAACTCTTTTTTTTTAATTTAAATTTTTTCACAGCTAAAATGTAAAAAAAATATAAAAGAAAAAAAATCATTTAAATATTGATAGGTTCTATAGATATATTACATGTAGATTGCTGGCCTGAGTAGGAGGAAGCATACTTGCACACACATACACACATGTAATTGTAATTAAGTAATTTTACATTGAATTACTTATTATTGTGTTATATTCTCATCTCCATTGGAGGGAAGCTAATCTATTTAAAAAGGCTGATCTCTGGAGAATATAGAATAGACTTAAATAGTGTTGCCAGAAGTAGTGAATTTGCCAAAAAGGTAATGCTTTTTGGAAACAAATTTTTTGGAAAAAGTTCGATTGAGAAATTGCCAAAACCCAAAAATACAAATTGTTAAATACTCAAAAAGTACTGAATTGTCAGCAGGAGTGTTGGATTCCTGACATAATTAGGCATAGACAGCTGCCCATGAAGAAGAAAAAAACTGGAAGACAATGCCTTCAGTTTCCTTATGAATTAATTCATAAAGCTGAAAGACTTGAAAATTATACCTGGACAGAGAATATGTGTCCAACATTCTTTCGATAAATATTTCATCCCAGGAAAAACTAGAGTGCAAGTGCCCCATATTCAAGGGACATTAGCAGCACAAGAATATTTGTGGCTGGATGAGCATTCATACAAGAATCCAACTGTTCTGCCTTGGTGTGCTGAAAATATTTAGTCTTCCAACCTTGAAAGTAGAATTTGAGAGGGTCTTCTTTCAAGAAATGTTCTGTCTTCCTACTTAGAATGAAGAGAAGAACCACATGGGACCACAATGTCCATTAGTACCTATTCCATTGTACAATAAGGTTGATATTAAAGCTTGCTGTCAGGAGTGTGCCATGCTAGCTCAAATGGAATTGATGTTTTCACAGCTCTGCTTCACACGAGTGGACAAGGGATGATGGTCCAGCTACATTCTGTATGTCATGAAGAATATTTGTACTTTCCTGATGAACCATAGAGCTAAATCCTGATTTCTTCATTGCAGAACTTCAGGAGTAACATAAGAAGGAACACCACTTCAGGCAGACTTGGATGGTGTCTCAATTATTAGAAATGAGTAAATATCGAGACTTTTATAACCATTCTTTTTACCAGCAAAGTGAATGTGACTGGACTTTAGAGACCTAGAAGAGGCAAAAAGAACTTAACTTTGCTAGGGATATAGGCTGACTCATACTAGGCCATTTTCCCCCCTATGGTCATATCACTATATCCTGGGAAATGCTGAGTATATCTGTTAGTAGAATATAAATATCATGTTGCTAAGCAGTGCAGACAATGTAAAAATCCATATACCATTATTATTAGCTCAAAGTGAAAAAAAAGTTTTGTCACTTATAACACATATTGATATTCATATTTACCTTTAGGGGGGAAGAATGTAGTTTGATATTTCTCTGCCCCTGCAAAATTGCTGGCAGCTATGGAGAAGGTGTAGTTGGAGCCATAGCTGAGAATAGCATTAGTGGAGAAGGTGATAGAGGTGGTGGTCTGTGGATATCCCAGGGAGGCAGGAGGAGGAGACACCTCCACAGAGGGTGTGCCCCTCTCATTAGTGATGGAGAACTGCAGGGTCACTCTGACAGTGTCTGCTTCATATATAACATCAGCAAACGTTACATCTGACACAACTATAGGAGGAATGAAGGAAAGTCAAGTTATTACAACATTACCCTACAAGAAAATCAAGACCAACCATATATAACAACATCTTCCAATCTTGATGGAGTATATTGAGAGAGATCACTTTCATATTCATATTATCAAATACTGTGCAATTAGCTATATTGCAAATTTAAATAAATGTAATCAATTTCTGAAAGAGATTCTATAGAATACAATTCGTAACATAATTACAGTGCAATAAATATCTAGCAAAATATCAGGGTGGTGGTTTATTAGTTCTTTACTTTGTCCATTGATTAACCTTATATCAACCATGTATTTTTTATAATCAGATACCGTTCACGGCATACTTTTCCCCTTTCTATCATCAATATTTTAAATAGCAATTGGATGGGAAGAGGTTTGATTAATTTTGGATAAGGCATGGTATTCCCAATCAGATAATTTGCCATAGGATCCAATTGGTTACATCAGTGATGCAGCCAAGTATTTACTCCCTGTCAGACCACAGCACATTGCATAGTTGTTATTAAGGTCAGGGGAAGTCTTCATCAACTCCTTAGAAGTGGTCCAGTGGGGAAGTTCATTATACACATCATCCTGCAGTAGTCGTCCACTTGTCTGACTCCATTGCTGGTCTCACTGGAAAAGGACCTCCACCATATATGGCAATGCCACATACCACAAAGTAAATTCCTCTGTGCACAACTATGGATACTTAATAACAGCGGATACACAAATGTAGCTAATGGTTACACAACATAGAAAGAGAGAATCTAGATTGATAAACTATTATTGTAGTCATAAGGAACACTGCTTCAACTTCAGATAAAACTCCATAATTGTAACAGATAGATTCTGGCAGTCAAAATTGTGAGAATGTTATAATAGACTGCTAGTTTAATTGAATGAGGGATTTTATTATAACCAACAAATTTTGTTTATGTCAAAGTTCAGTGGTCAGACCCTCTATGTCCATCTCCCTGTGGTGACTAGGGAGGAGGTGGAACAAGATGTGAGGTAAGGTCTGGGACTTGTGTCCACACTCACATCTTTCCTTACATGATGAGGCCACCTCTGCTGGTGTGTGTCATGGTGTACTCATGATGTACAGATGAGTTGTACTATAAGCTAATGCCCTAATAAGCTACAACATACACACAGTGAGTCAACGGTCAGTGCATGATGGAGGTCAGAGAGGTCAATCTACACATAAAAGGCTGAATTCCCACTTTGTGACAGTTATTTATTCGTACTTTGATTACTGTCACTTTCCTAAAAATAGCATCAACTAAATAGTGAATCAAGTATGTCAACCCTTACCATTTCTATATACAGCATGCATTATAGAGTAATTCAAATTTAAATATAAATCACATTAATTTGATGAATTAAATGGACTACTGATGTTATCTTAACTCACTGTATGATCTAATATTCCAATATAGCGAGAAAACTGGAAGGATACTGATGTCTAAGTAATCTCTATATTGAGGGCAAATGCCTCTATCTATAATGAAGTAAAATATGTATGCCTCATGGTAATATCGTCCAATAACATCCTCAGTGTTGTTGTATGTTATCCTTAGAGATTGTGTTGTGACATTACCATAGGATACAGTCCTGTGGAATGGGGCCATGTCTCTGATGGGGACACCATCTTTGTGTAGACCAACATTAGTTGTTAATGTATCATCAAATACTGCAGGAACATTGATTATGAAGGCATTGTCAATGTCAAAAGTTTTATCAGTAGAGCCTTGATATGCTGGAAGAGCATAGTGAGAAATGACATCTTCTGGATAATATGTGGAAACATTAGACTCACGCAGAACAAATGTCACTGGGGCATAACTAGCATAGTTTGCCAATATAGGGAGAATATTCCTATCACAGATTCCTCCATCATTATAATCTGTAGTGTTTATTTTCACTTCGTATTTGCCTGCATCAGACTCCACCATATTGGATATGGTCAGGGATGTCCCATTATTACCTGAGCTGACTCTACTATCAAATATGAGTTCAGTTCCATTGTGGGACCACACCAGGGAGCGGATTATTGTCGGTGCTAACTCCCATGTACTGGAAATGTTTATTTTCATTTCCAATCTTGCATTGCTCATGAAGGTTTGTGTGACTGGTTCATCAGTGTGCAATAATCCTATGAGTTAAACATAACATTTGCCATATCATCAGTAAACCTTCATTAATCTCATAATTTTATAAATTACAATGTGACAATGTCAACTGCAAGTTTTTCGACTTTCTTTCATCCCCTATCCTATAAATTTTGCTACTTTTTTTTTAAACAAACCTTGAGAAAGGTAGAAAAATTTTTTTTTTTTTTGCATTAGGCATGTGTATATATATCAGTGTCTGTCTGTCCATCTGTCTGTCTGTCTGTCTGTCTGTCTGTCTGTCTGTCTGTCTGTCTGTCTGTCTGTCTGTCTGTCTGTCTGTCTGTCTGTCTGTCTGTCTGTCTGTCTGTCTGTCTGTCTGTCTGTCTGTCTGTCTGTCTGTCTGTCTGTCTGTCTGTCTGTCTGTCTGTCTGTCTGTCCATCCGTCCGTCCGTCCGTCCGTCCGTCCGTCTGTCTGTCTGTCTGTCTGTCAGTCTGTACACTCTCTTATATATACACTGGGATGATAAAACATCTCGGCCAATTGGAATAAAATAAGGTGTGAGTGTTAAACGTTTTTAAAAAAAATAATAGAGTTCCTATTGCTATAATTTATTTTCGTCTTCTTTTGAATTTCACATTTCTAAATTGTAATTACAATTGTTTGATTGGTGTCACACTTACCCTACAAACCATGCTACCTAAAACACACAGTCACTCTAAAGTATCCTTAATTAGGTCAGTAAAACTGTACAATAGAACCTCTAGAAAACTTTTTATGATTCTGAATTTTCCAGCATCACAGGGCTGAATTAATCAGGAGTTCAAGGAAGAAGAAAAGAGAAGTAGGAAATATTATTTTATAATCTAAACTTCATTTCTCAATGTTCATGATATATTTGTCAAATTTGAATAATTTCCCCCCCCAGAAACATAATTTTCTCCCCAGAAGCATAATTTTTTTATTTTTCATCAGGCAAAAAGTTGTAATAAATAAATGTTTCTGCTTTACAACTTACAATAATTAAATTCATTTTGCTTCATGGAGTACTGTCAAGTTGCAATAATTGAATATCTTGCAATAATCTAATATCTTGCAATAATATAAATGTATATGCACATAGGGCACACATACACACCTGGATTAGTATAGGGCATACATACACATCTGGATTAATAAAGGGCACACATACACATCTGATTAATATAGGGCACACATACACACCTGGATCAATATCGGGCACACATACACATCCGGATTACTATAGGGCACACATACACATCTGGATTAATATTGGGCACACATACACATCTGGATAAATATAAGGCATACATACACACCTGGATTAATATAGGGCAAACGTACACACCTGGATTAATACAGGGCACACATACACATCTGGATTAAGAAATGCTATGTATAGGTTTGTCAAGACATACCAATTTTAAGTTTGATATGGGTCATCCAATGCCTCTAAAATTTTGAAAATTGCTATTAAATGCATGGAAAACAGTTAAAAATCAATGACAAAAATAATTTGAAAGTATTTTTCTAAATTTAATATTCCTTTGAATTTGAGAGACCACACCCACTTTTTGGAAGATAATAAGATGGCTCCTTATTGAAATCTTAGATCCTAGCCTAATGCCACCAGCTCTAGGTTGATGCTAGCCCGCCCCTGGTCTGGATTAGATTTGATCAAATGTTTACTTACCATGCACTTCCACCAGTTCATCAGCTGATCCAAGAACTGTTCCATTGAAAGTTACAGCACAGGTGTACCTGCAGTATCGCAGGGTGTCCCTATAGTAAGTTGTGTTGAAACTTTCACTGGTGTAGCTGCTGAAACCAATAACCCTCTCCACATTCCTCCATTGGTAAGTCACAGGGTGTGCCTGGGCAGGGTCCACCTCACAGGTGAACTGCACTGTTTGGCCAACTCTGAAAGGTCCTTGACTTGGACTAGTGGAGATTCTTACTGAAGGGTCTGCAGCTCCAACTCGGCACATAATGCTACTGGACACTGCAATTGATGCACAGCTATGTCAATATGACTAGTAGTCCACACAGCTTGAGCAAACACTCTTACCAACATATAGTGACATCAGACACACGTAATATGGGGCCATCATCTTCATGGACTAACTGGGGAAAGACAACTGTGGAAAATAGTAGCGATCACTAGAATATATATATATATATATATATATATATATATAAACGGCAGCGCTGATGACGTAGTGCATCTCACTGCAGGAAACACAGGAAGCCAGCTGGAAAATAAACCTGACGGTGATGTTGAAGGCGGAACCTTGTCTTGTAGCTGTCATGTTCTCTGTAAGGGGTACTAGTAAAATTAACAATCATACTCATCACCCCCTCCCTGTAACAATGATGAATTTTATGTCCACAGTTTGAATACAACCTGGGCAGAGAAGAACTTCTCATAAGAAACACTGCCAACTGGTGTAAAACCTTAAAATAAAAATATTTTTATACAATGTAGGAGAGCCTGTTTTTAAGGTGAAGAACCTATTACACTAGCTCCAGCCAAGTCAAGAATATTCTAAATCAAATTCCATTGCTGGAAATTCTGGTCATGAATTTCAAGAAAATAGCGTAACTTTAATCAGGGACTGGGCCTCTTTATCTGAACTCCTGGAGAATGTTTTGCTGGGAGGATATTATCCTCAGAATTACTAAAATCCTACTCTGACATGAGGACATCTTCTAACTCTACATCTGCATAAGGTAAGTAGTTGATTTTTACTAAGCAGGTGTGTTTTAGCAGGAAACTATATTAATCCAATGTCCAAGTTAGTGAAAGCTTTGGTACTAGACAGTCCATATCATTTTTGTTATGACAGTACTCTCAATCATTATAATACAATTTAAGTAGGTTCTGTCTTCTTCAACTGGTAAGTTACAAGTTGCCTAGATGTCCTATAGAGAGCATGGGGGCATGGCCTTGCTATCGCCATGTTGATTACAATTCTGTACTGGAAGGTCTATACTGCAAAATAAAATATTTTTCCCTTTTAAAAATTGTCCCCTTGACAGCAAACTACTATTAAAAATGGTCCCCCTTATAAATAGTGGTACCCCTCTTCACAAGTGGTTGCCAAACAGAGAGAGCCACTCAGCAGCTGTGGAAGAGGGAGTCAATACCATTTTATCCCTTGGGTGCATTTTATGTTCCACCTAAGTCCTAACCATCTCTGACTTCTACGGTGGTCACCTAATGGAAATACTATGTATTTACTCATAGCTATGTTGGATATTTCAGGAGTAAGAGTCACTTTCTGCAGGTAGAGTGCCTTCCCATCTTCATTGAAGGATAAAGGCCTTAATGGTGGTTGTTAACCTGCCAAATTGGAGAACAATTCACCCTAACACCTAGTTCATTAAAAAAAAAGAAAGTAAGAAAATGGATACCAGTCAGTGAAAAGTGTAATTTGTCAGATCTCTCAGGGATTATGGGAGTGATGTGAGAGCAATTCAACTCCACAAATCTTTCTGAAGATCCTTACTCCATTAATGAGTGGACTGAAACTCCTGAGGATGGTCCAGATGGGCGATTAGCAATATGATGCTTTGTAATAAGATCATTTGCCTAACTAGTACTCCTACTCCTACTCTATACACCAGAGAGCATATTGAAGTGACTTGGCCATATCTATTGTTCATTACTCTCACGTTGATCTATTCACTTCCACATCAACTTTTATTCTGGAAGAAATATACGTTGGTGTTTTTTTTCCTTCCCATTTTCACCTTTTTTCTGTTCTTCCTTCCTTCACATTCTCTACCCCAACCCCACCTCCATTTCTCCCTACTTCCTTCTTTTCTTTCCCTAGCCCACCCCTCTATTTCATTTTATAATTCTAACACAGCAAATAATAATAAAAAAAAAAAAATTAAGCATTTAAAAATTAATAGGTGTAATAGAGATCACTCAGATATGCACACACAATTTCTTTGTTACCTGTTGATTAGGGACCTCAGTAGATCCTTCATATTAGATGATGACTCAAGTGGATTTGTTAGTTATTTAGTTCAGTTGTTATCTATTGAGTCTATTACATCTATAAAACTGATCGAGTTGGAGGAGCATACTTACACACACATACACACATGTAATTTTAATTAGGGGATTGATCATTGAATTATTTTTTGATTCTGTGTAGAGCAAGGAATCAGGTTTACTTAGTGAATTTGGGGTCTCTCTGTCACAAAACTTTATGGCTATCTCCTCTGAGATGACCCAGTGGACTTGGCTAAAAATTGGTGGGGATCTATTGGAGGGATGTCAAAGTAACATGGAATGATCAAAATTGGAAAAAGTAGCAACACTGGTGAAAGAAAAGAGAAATCAGTCATCCTTATAAAAAAAAAAAAAAAAAAAAAAAAAAAAAAAAAAAAAAAAAAAACCTTGAAACAAATTGTAAATTGGTAATGGCTTGGGTTTTCCATGTTGAAAATCCCATGTTTGATTTCTAGTGGTTCTGTTTTCTTTTCTTTCACTCTTTTCTTCCCCTAAAAATATACTTTTTAAATATATATTTTTCCACTTTATGGGTGTTTACAAGTAATTTTAATAAGATTTATTCAGGGGCATAGTAGGATAAACCATCAAATATGTTTATTCAGGTGTATTAGAGCAGCTGCATTCAAAAGGGGACATTGAAAATGAATCTGTGTGGTAACTCTGTGGCACTCAGTGTATATCAGAAATGGTGAGCAGGGGTGGATCTATGATTTTAAAAAGGAGGCCTCTTTTTCCTAACCAACAGTGGGTGTGGCTTCTCAAATTCTAAGGGGGGGTATATATATATATATATATATATATATATATATATATATATATATATATATATATTTTTAAATTATCATAAATTTTTAACCAGCAGAGCTCCACAGCTGTCCCATGTCAAACAATATTGAATTTTCATATATAACCAGAATCCAAAACTAGCCACTGTGGGGCACTTCAAATCTCCCTATAAAGCAAGACAATTGCATTTTAAAGAATAATGGCAAATGAAAACTTAGCCAGCTAATTTTTCTTGAGCACCAACAGCTACCAGCCACTTTCGATTAGTGGCAGCTGCTTAGCCTTTGCTAATTTTTACATTTTTGGATACTGTTTTTCATGTTTTTTTTTGTTTTTTTTGTATGGAAAATTTGAATTCTTTGTTCTACCACCTGGGGTCATTTTTTTGTGGTTTCAATTTACTTCATTATCTATCCCAGCTCAGATGATTATGTCTACAAAATTTTATCACAGTAGGTTCAGTCTTTAGAAGCCTTATTGGACATAAAAGTGAGCCAATGGCTTTATGTGTATACAGATTATGCCAAATGTATATACAGTATTACTAAATTTAAAAATTTTAAAATTTTAGGGGTGTTGGGTGCTCCACTCTGAAGTTAAAAATTTTTTTTTTGTGCTATGGTATCAATATATAAATAACTCTTTATCTGTTCATTTAAAATGAGTAAGTTATTTCATGCATACTAAACAGCAGCTGCATTGGAGCCTAGTTTATTACAGCTTTGTTGAAAAGTCTTAATAAAAGAACAGGTTGTGTTGTTGCTCTTCCCTAAACTTGATGGACCAAAGGAAATCATTTTGGATAGGATTAGAAATGTTTAAAAAATAAATAATTTTTGTGTGTGTAATTAATAAAATAATGTTTCTAGGTTTTCTGGAGTAAGTAGGTGGTTATGTGATGGTGGTATAATCAGAATAGTCATTCTGGGGGGGGGGGGGGTGGAACAGTGAAATGGAGCCTTGGCATTGGCATACCAATTAGGATTTTTTAGCAAAAAAAGAAATGGGGGGTGAAGGGGGGGGATGGGTTGAGGTCATATCAGACACAGACTCTGAGGGAAGTGGGAGCTTGATTGTAGTAACCAGCTTTCCTCTAGCAACCTTTTTATGGCTGCAGCAAGAGTTGGCATCCCTCCTCACTTTCACATAACCACCAACAGATCCCCAGATTAAAAAGTAGGAAATTTTGAGCACTTAAAATGCTTATCAATTGATAGATTTGTGATAAGTTCAATGCAAAACAACCATGAAATCCCAAAAGTAATTGATTGTTTATACAGCATTTCCTATTTAATGGAAGTCTTCAGCTTTTGGGCATGCCTGTCCCACCCCATCCACCACCCAGACAGGGGAGGCTTCACTGAAGGAGCAGAAAGTTGAATGTGTTAGATAGTAAAGGGTGAATACTCTTCATTGTGTGCTATAATTGAGGTATTCTTTACTATTCATACTTCACTATGCTTGTTTTATTTTTGTTGCAGGAAAGAGGGAGACACCCACAAGGTGGTGTAAATATACTGGCAGACTGCAGTATTTTGTATGAGGAGGTTAATGGTTACAAGCCTTCATTTCCTCCACCATCTGCAACAGAGGAAGTTAGTGATGTCAACCTGGAGCCATGTCCTGCCTATATATCTGCAACAGAGGTAGTTGGTAGTGTCAACCTGGGGCATGAGTATGAAGATACAGAAATTTAGAAGCCACCGAGCCCTCCAACATCTGCAACAGAGGAAGTTGGTGCAACCAGTGAGAGAACCTGGAGAGTCTACCTGGAGCTGACTCAGATAGCTATCTATCAACGAACTGAAAGAAAATGTCAAAAATCTAATAGTTGTCACCTGCTGACTTTCATCTATAGTTTTATTTTGAGTGTAATAGTTGTATTTACTGTTCTTTTAAATTAGGATTAGGGAGAAGAAAATTACTTTCTGGAATATTTCTATTATTATAACATTTACTATCAACAGTGGCAGCTGTTCATATTGATGGCTATTAATTTTGCTTAAACAGTCGGACATTAAAAATGTGATTATAATCAGGCTAATTGGTTGACATGAAACAGCTTCAATGAAGAGGAACTAAGCAAACACTGATAGTGGAATATTACAGCCACCATAGGCACCTTCCATAGGTTAACAAGGGTACCCCTGTCTGTATATTTATTTCCAAATGAGTTATTAAGAAATGTCCATTTCATTTCTACGATGGGTCAACTCTCATAATATAAGAGTGTGGCAATAATATGTGGTATTGTGTTAACATCTTTATGAGCTACTCACCCACAACTTCATCCATAATGAACAAAATTCTCAGACCTGACTATTAATTGGTTTAAATCTCAAACCTGATCATGGGTGACTGCTGTATAGAGACTGAGAGTAGTGCTGATCTACCTTATCTCTAGCCACCACCAGGTAAGAAAATGAAACACTCTTCACTTGATTTTTATTTATTTTTTAAAAATTTTTATCATCAATATTTTGTAGTCAAGTTGATATAGTTCAGGATAAATGATCAACTTTTAATATTAGTAACAAGTAGTCTGATGCTGTACATGATCAGTAAGGAAAATTCGTGGCTAAAACCTAGCCCAAAATATTCAATATAGCTGAGCACATGGTTTGGACATTAAAAAGAAACTCTCTTATATAGAGCATGGTTATCTATGTGATTCTCTAGTTCAGCTGATGAGTGTACAGATGTTGCCAAACACACAAACAATGCCCATACATATTATATTTTTAAATAGAAATCCGGTGAGCCAATTCAATGAGAATAATTTGTTGTGTTTGTCAAGCTTGAATCAGTTTCAGGTATCTTGAAGGAAAATAAACTTGATATGAACAACATATCATAGGGTGGGTCCCATCTGGCCACACCTCTTCTTCATCATGGGTAAAGCTAATTTTTTCTAAAAAAAAATGATACTTCTAAAAAAAAAAAAAGGTTCACCCAATTACATTAGTCTACCCAAATGTCTTCAAAGCAGACATTTTGGTGACTACATCCCACAAAAGGTGGGCCAAAAATCCACCCATAGAGTGAGTTTCCAGCTAGTGTAGATAAACATGCAATATAAATATATCATACATATCTGCATTAGTATGAACCAGGAAGAGGTGAAAGATTCTGATTCATTACTTGGTCATGGTTTATTTAAATGTTCCACAGGCAACAGTGATTCCAAATATATGTGTGTGTGGGTTTAACTCCTTCCATTCATGTATTTTCAGAAACACCATTTTGGCATTTTTAACAACCCACATGAAAAGGAAGAGGTATGGCACACATTTGCTTTGACAGTTAGAGGCAAAGTGACCAGAAAAATTTGAATTTTTCATGTTCAAAAATGTCTTTACAGATACCTTTGGCAATGCTAGCAATCTTTAATACTTATGATTGGTAATAGTGCTTATGATTGGTAATAGTCCATTCCTTGAAACATCATTTTCATGTCTTCAGAAAGGAAAAAAAACAAACAAAACTTAAAATCATATACATATTATTGCCTTGTTGCTTACCTTCAGGGAATATAAGAGGAGTGTTAGTACCATCTGTCTGTTCTTGAATACCAGAGTCTAGAGAGTGATCAATTATGTTGTTCTTCAATGAGTTTAGTTGATAGAAGTAACTAATCCAAGCTTTTATAGGCAATCTTCATAGATGGCATGCAGTTCAGCCAATTTGAAGATATGATTTCCTTTTTCTATCCTTCTTTCATGTCAGATCCCATTTCAGTAAATGCTTTAGTCTTAGCTCTACCATCAGATAAATCCTGAGAATTTAATGAAATTGAACTATCACCAAGATGGACATGATGTTGATTCCTGTATTTGGAGAGCCAGTCAAATGATATTTTGCTTCTATACCAACTAAATCCTCTCTAAGTACCTAAAACTTTGCCACCCATTGCAGTAGCATTTGGCTAACAGATTTGTTAGCATTGAAAGTGGTAAATTCAAGAAGTGTTTATGCCATTTGCATTATTATTTTTGAGTACCAAAGCATCTTCTTAGAGATCAAATTCTACTGGTAATGAGCCAATTTTCTTAAATTTTTCTACATTTCTTACAGACGGCATTGTACACATCCACAGAATTATAGAATTATGAATAGGTGAGCGAAATTCTTCATGTGTTTTCTTTTGGCAGATTGCACAGAGAGTGCAGTCTGTACGGCACGATCAAGCAGGAAAAAAAAAAAAAAACCAAAAAAAACCCTTAGAGAAGTGGAGCTAAACAAGAAACTGAGCAACAAAAGTAATAAGAAATAGCTGGGAATGTGGCCAAATGAGACAGTGATATTTTCCGCTATTGTTTTTAAATGCATTTTTATGTTTATCTCTCTCTCTCACTGGCTTATTAGACCAGATTTGATGGAGCCAATGATTTCGTGGTAGGGAATACCTATATTTAACTCATCAAGCTTTGGTGCTTCTGTCCACTTTGATAGAGATATTTCATTAAACCATATAACTACCAGGAAGTGGCCCTTTTTCAAGGGCTGGATCCATCTAAGCTAGGTGTATTTTAGACAAAGCATTACGGATGGAGTGATCTTTAATTTGTTACGGAGGGAGTGATCCGTAATTTGCTGGGGCTGCGCTATAAACTGCATATGGTAATCCAGGTTTGGAAGAGCTACAGGTTGGAGAAAATGAATACACTGCTGGGATTAGCTGTTTCCTTCGCTTTTGCTTTGAGTAAGTATCTTTATCATTTTCTTGATGATTAGTGACCTTATTGGTAGTTTTGGCTACCATTATTCAGGCATGACCAAGCTAGCTTGTTAGCCTCATGGAATGGGTAGTGTTTAAACACTAATTTGGTCTCTGAGCTTCATTACCTTGCTAAAATAATGTGGTGCATAATCTTCATGTTATATGTCTGGTATTATCAGTTATCACTACTCTGTGTCAGTGAGAGCATGTCCTGCTTCCAATAAACTTCAGGGTGATTTCAGTAATTGGACTAAAACTTGATCATGTACATCTCTGTACATGATCAGGTTAAGTTACCTCTCCCTTTGCATGTCAGACTATATTTTTTCTAATTCAATTTTATGTTTCCTGTTTGAAGTCTCGTTCTGATAAGTTAGTATGTTTCTTGTTTGAAGTCTCGTTCTGATAAGTTAAACTGCCAAGTGGTTGGTTTTTTCTTTCATCAAGAACATTAATGCTTGTATTGGAGAACTATTCTTAACTTAATTGAGGACTAACCAAATGCATAAATGAGCTCTGAGTGAAGCCAACTGTCAAATATAGCAATTTACCCTCCACAGAGATTCATTAGCATGAAGTATAATCTAGGCACAGTCAATACATTCATCATGTCTTGACATGTTTACAGGTGTAACCCATTATATACACTTCTATTGGAATGAAAAAGAATATGAAGGACAACGACCTTAAAAATTTTTAATGCTCTTTTTATATGTTATCTTGATTACTTATCCAAGAATAGCCTGGGGCATAGGTGCTTTTATAAAAGGTATACTTCTTCTCCAACTCCAGAAAACCTGTTTGACTTAATTTGGCTGGAACCATCAGTGTAGCAATGTGATTGACCTCCTCAAGGGAGTGGCAACTTGTAGGAGCTCTGTTGGACCATTCTGTGAAAACAATAATCAAAGTAAAACAAATTGGACTGTGAAATAATCATAGCTGCAAAAATTTTATAATTGAAAGTATGGACAGACTACACCCACCCAAAACCACACCCACAATTCCTAATTATGTCTCCTTAGTGGAAAAAATGGCTAAAGCAAAACGAACATAGTGACTGAAAATGAAATGTAGAGGATTATTTCTTGATAATATAAAATAAAATAAATTTTAAAAAATCAATGAAATGAAGCAAAAGTATAAATAAATATTCAAATGAAATAAAACATAAGTATCAATAAACATTCAAATTAAACATAAAAAATTTGAAAAATGTATCATTAAAGTACATGTAGATAGCTAGATAATGGTAATAGCTAATATTAATATAATAAGATATCAAAAACAAAGAATTCACCCTTAGAAGTGATAAGTTGAGGGGAGGGGGAGGGCAAACACTTGCACTTGGTATGACCCTGCCTAAGCCTAGAAAAGTATAACAACTTTCCATTTAAAAAACCTTTTTAGAAAATCTATTGTTTATTATTTATTAGTTTTTTTTTTCTTTTTTTTTCTTTCCTCTTTATCATTAACTAGAAATATATACCAGACTTGCCTGACATGAGGAAAATTTAAAGAATAATTTATCAAAAACAACAACCTGACATTGGACCAAATATATTGAGAAATTTGTGCAAGCTCCCATTTCAGAGTATGAGCATCTACTTCCTTTCCCTCTCTCAAAAACCACATCACAGCACAAGGTTCATTTCATTTCTTTTGATGTCTTGACTCTGCTGCAACAAAATTAAATTAATGTACACAAGCTCACAGACACACACATGCATGCACACACATGCAGGAACAAAAATACAGGATATCCTATCCACACATGGTTGCACAATGCAATTTATTGAAGCTGATGAGCAGCCCTTTCTCCCTCTAGTAGCTCTATCAGTCTGTTCCTGGCTTCTACTGTTTCCTGTTAAGTTACAGAAAGTCTTAACCAATTTCTAAGTAAGCTGAAACATTCCTCATTTGCCAATTTTTATAGTGCTTATGATCAACAACATCCAACTCACCACAAAAATGTTAAATTTTTTCCCCATCAAATCTATGTTCTTGAATTTTGGTAGCTAAAACCTTCCTCACTAGCTTTCAAAAAAACCCAACAATATGAACAGGAATGAAAGGGCAGGACATCACATGTATACCTGGTTGCAGGAGAAAATTTGTTCTAGATGTTGTTTGGTTTCTCTCTCACACACACTAGTTACCTCTGAACTGGACTGTCTCACCCTTTTTGCAGACCATGCCCTTTTGCCAATCGCTATCTTTCTCTTGAGCAGTGTTTAAGAATTTTTATTCGTCCCCCCATTAATAATTGCTCCCCCAGAGAACGAATATTTTTTTCTATCCACAAATATTTGTTCCCCACCTTACAAGAAGTGTCCATGGGCTTAATCTATATACCATTTCAGGCATTTTTGCCTGACATGGCCAGAGGAAGAGGTGTGACCAGGTGGGATGTAGCTGAAGTCTAAGTGTATGTATGCCAATTTTTATGTTTCTAAGTCCAAGAGTTTGTCCTCAGTAATATTTTTTGGAATTTTTGGCCTCACATAATCTCAGGAATAGATGTGACCACATGGTGTTTAGGCACTATTGCCAATACGATCAATAAAGACTGATCAATAAAGACTGCACCGACAGAGTGGGGGGCATAAAATATTCCTTGTACTATGTCAATCTATATTTAATATGTTTTTCATACACATCTTCCTGTCTCTTTTTTTGAAAAAAAAAAGAAAAGAAAAATGATTAGACAAAAAGGCAAAAAAGGAAGAAAAATAGTCATGTCCATGGATAAGAACACTGAGTTTCCACTTTTAAAACCTGCACTTCAAGGAAGAGGTGTGGCCAAGTTTGACCCAGTCCAAGACATACTAATTACCATTTTTGTATTATTTACATGACGTGCCCTTAAGGAAGAAATGTGGCTAAATCACCAACGCATTTTGGGCTGAAAAAAATCCTTCATTTAGAATGTACCTACACTAAAGAGCAAGTTTTTTTTTTTTTTTTTTTTTTTTTTTTTTTTCCTCTTTACATGCATACTCACATACGTAAGCATCAGGAAAAGTGTGACCAGATGTGGTCAGGATTAGCCCAGTATGCCCTTTAATCGGGAATTGATAGAACCGAAGAAGGAAGAAGGAAAAATAAAACATGAAAAATGAAAGAAAATATGAAACTATTAAAAAAATTGAGGGAAAAAGAAGAGCCTAGGCCTGGAATTTAACAACCTCTTTTAAGCCTGGGAAACTATGCCTTAACCACTACTCTATTGTGTTTTTTTTTTTAAAGAGCTTTTTTTGATATAAAAATAAGAATTACTTTTTAACCCAACCAGGGGTGCCATTTTTATGAAAAAATGTTTGGATTACAACATTCACCATATCAAACTACATATATCCTCTGATTTTTATATTACCGGGTGCCATAGTTTAGGAGGAAGTGCCTGACAAACAGATGTCTGAAATTGGCAGAAAATAGGCCACAGAATGAAATTTCACTTGAATGTTCATTACATTGCTGGGATGATTATGTGAAATTGACAATATCTATTTTGGAAACTAATCATTCTGGAGACATCACCATGTGTGAATGGCCAAAGTAATGACACCCTCTACACCTCAGGTAAATGAACGGCTAATAATAAGTTTCCCACAGAACATACTGAATTTTTTTTTCCTTGCGACAAACATTCCATTCAGATGGATAAATAATTTTCATAACTAACTGAACATGATAAAAGTGGGGGGGGGGGGGGGGGATGTGGTATTGTGGGTTTCTTTATAGAGATTGGTGCAGATTCAATGGTCAGGTAGTATAGTCAAGACTTAAAGATTATATTAAAAGTGCACACCAGGACAACTGTCCAGACAATCACATGACATTCTATTATATGCATACATCAATCAATGCAAGAAGAGGAAGTGAGTTTACAATCAAACATAGCTTTACCACATTCCTCCCTATTAATACATTGGTTCATGCCAATATTATCATAACCTCGGTTTATCAGGAGGCTTCCTGTCTTGTGCAGGATAATGACATGTAGCTTCTTGAAGTGGATTAACTACTTAATAACTAGTAGTAAATGATGACTCATCATGAGTTGGTTGACTTGTTGATGACGGAAATGCAGGGCTTCCAGTATCAGACAAATCAGATGTCTGCTCTACTGATAAGCTTGGTTCAAGTCGTAGATCAGGATCAGCACTTGTAGGAGAACTGTCTGGTTCAATCATAGAATCTGAGTTCATCTGATTTATCAAGCTCACTCTGAGTTTTGTGTTTTTCAAACAATCTCAGTTGATCCATGTGTCTCCTCCAAACTTGCTGTGCGGAGGTCTCCACAAGGTAAGATAATGGTCCAAGTTTCTCAATGATGATTCCTGAGATCCAATCTGGTCCAGGACGGATTTTCCTAGCCATCACACCTTGACCAATGACCCACTCTCTGGATTTTGCATGTAGATCATGAGCAGTCTTCCGCTGTCTTTGCTTAGTGAACACATGTGATTCACAACTCAGCTTCAACATATCAAGTCTAGTTTGAATATGCCTGTAAAGAAATAGTGAACTTGGAGTAACTTCTGTTGTGGCATGTGGAGTCGTTTGCTATTTCAGTAAGAAACTCTGTAACCTTTGAAATAGCGGTTTTCCATCTTTCCAACCTGCTTTGAGTGCTGGCTTCAGTGGCTGAACAAATCTCTCTGCTAAGCCATTCAATGCTGGATGATAACATGCACTCCTCATGTGTTTGATTCCATTCTTTTTAGTGAACATTGCAAAATCATCAGAAATGAATTGAGGTCCATTGTAAGAGACGATCTGATCTGGTAAACCATATGCATCAAACATCTCTCTCAGCACATCCATTGTCTTATTCACAGTGGTAGGTGACATCATGGAGACTTCAGGCCATTTAGAATGCATATTCACAGTGACAAGAAACATTGTTCCTTGAAATGGTCCCGCAAAATCCACATGAATGCGTTGCCATAGTTTCTCTGGCCAACAAAAAGGATGTAAGGCAGCCACTGGAGGTTGATGCCTTACAGTTTGACATTGTGAACATGACCTTGCCTTGTTCTCTATGGATTTGTCTAGACCTGGCCACCACATGTAAGACTTTGCAACTGCCTTCATTCTTGACATGCCTGGATGATCTTGATGCAACTCTTCCAGGAGCTTGTCCTGAAACTTTGTAGGGACCAACACTCGAATACCCCAAAGTTGACAACCTTTTTCAATGGATAACTCTTTTTTTCTCCTCCAAAAAGAACGGAAAACACCTTCAACCTCACTTGGCCAGCCATATCTAGTTTAGCGAAGCACCTTGCTTAGGACAGGATCAGTCCTAGTAGCGGCTTGTAACTGTATACCAGTCACTGGTAGAACTTCAATTTGTGAGATGTTGAATATTTCAGGGTCAGTTAAGCTTGTTGTAGTGGTGGTAGACAAAAGAAGTCTTGAGAGTCCATCTGCGTTAGCATGGGCTCTGGTCAGTTTAAACTCAATATCATATTGATAGGATGCCAATATAATAACCTATCTCTGCAGACGTGCTGCTACCATGAGTAATATCCCTTTCTTAGGACCCAGAATACACTGCAATGGCTTGTTATCAGTTACCCATGTAAATAGATGACCATACAAATACGTATGAAACTTTCTCACTACAAAAATTAAAGTGTGAGCCTCTTTGTCCAGCTGAGAATAGTTACTTTCGCTTCTTGACAATGTCCTTGATGCGAATGCAATCGGTTGTTCCACACCATTTGGCATTACATGAGAGAGGACTGCTCCAATACCATAGGGAGAGGCATCTCCAGCCATCCTAACAGGTAAGGTAGGATCATAATGTACCAACAAGTTGGATGAAAGCAGTCTTGCTTTGGCTGCATTGAAAGCCACTTCACAGTCTTTCGACCATTTCCAACGAGTATCATGGTGTAGAAGTCAATTCAGAGATGAATAAGAGAAGAAAGGTTGGGGATAAAACTAGCATATAATTCAATAACCCAATAATGAACGTAACTCTTGGATGTTATGTGGTGTAGGTGCCTCACGGATAGCTTCCAGTTTGCTGTCTGTGGCATGGGTGCCATCAGGGTCAATCCTGTGACCTAGGTACTCGAAAGATGCACTCATGAATTTGCACTTGTCCTGCTTCACTCTTACACCATATTCCTTGAATTTTTCAAGAACCTTTGTGAGATTCTGCAAATGCTCCTCCTCCTCGGTACCTGTGACTAATATGTCATCTGTATAACAAATGACAGCTGGTATACCTTGTAGCAAGGTATCTATAGTCTTCTGAAACATGGCCGTGCAGAGGCCACCCCAATCGGAAGTCGTATATAATAATACAATCCACGATGTGTATTTACAGTGATATATTTACGAGAACTTTCCTTGAGAATTAGTTGTTGGTAAGCATGCGAGAGATCAAGGGTAGTGAAACTCTTTCCACCAGCTAATGTGGCAAAGAAATTTACCAGACTTGGGAGGGGATATTGATCCACCTCTAAAACAGGATTAATAGTGACCATGTAGTCCCCACAGATCCTTACTCTGTGATTTTTCTTCGGAACAACAACAATGGGTGCTACCCACTCACTAAAATTAACTTTTTCAACCACTCCAGCCAATAATCATCTATCAAGTTATGCTCAACAGCATCTCTCAAGGCAAAGGGTACAGGTCGAGGTTTACAAACTTTGGCTTTGCTGAGTCAGCAATAGAGAGCCTGATATTAAACTTCTTAATAGTGCCTAGCTCATCAGTAAATACCTCCTTGTAGTGATCAAGTAACACTGGTAGATCCCTGTTTGGGACTTGAGACAAAGCCTTAATACTAGGCCAGTCCAAATCACTACACTGTAACCAATTCTTCCTAATAATGTAGGGCCATTCCCTTTAATAACCACCAAATTTAATAGTTGTGGTTTACCATCCTGGTATTGCACATTAACTCTCCACTCTCCAATAACACTCTTACACTCCCCAGTATAGGTCCTCAAAACCATGTCTGCCTTTGAAACCTGGGCTTCTGGAAACTGGAATGCAATATTTCATCAGAAATAACTGATACAGTTGCCCCATATCCAATTCCATAGTAATAGGTTTCCCATTTATACTAAAAGTGGGTGGGTGTGTGGTGACTGTGTTGCTCACAGTAAATAGACGGCTCACTCTTGTGGTTTGGATTATCATTTATCTGTGGTTGTGCAGTGTCAACCCACCTAGTTTGGCAATCTGGAGAATTTCTTGATTTCTTTAGATTAGAAAACTTCTTGTTTGAAGAACGGTATGCAGAAGCTATATATCCCAACTTTTCACACTTGTGACACTTGGCATCATGAAAATGGCACTCCTGGCTCCCATGTCCAGAGTGTCCACACCTGTAGCAGGGTTGCTTACTCTTAGATTTAGCAATGCTCATAACTGCAGTAGCTGCAACAGATCCTTATAGCTCTTTAGCATTCTTATCTGGTACTTTCATGCTCACCTTTACTTCCAGAGTACAAGCCATGGTAAGTTTGTCTTCCGCTAGCAATTGTTTTGCGTAACCTCATTGTGCAGACCACACACAAATCTGTCCCTTAAAGCTTCATCAAACCAATCTGCCTTGAACTTGCAGTGAATTGACAAAGCTTGACTTCTTCGGTAGAAGTGGAAGCACTCAGCTATAACTAAAGTCTTGGGCTCATAGTGGCCTTTAGCTTTTTGCTCAGGTCCTCATATGATTTAGACTTGGGAAGATCTGGTGCTAACAGACTATCCAACAGAGCGTAAGTTTTAGCTCCAACAGCTGACAGTAAAGATGGAACCTTCCTTCCATCTTCCATACCCATAGCCAAAAAAAGCATCTCTAACCTTTCAAGGTGGACAGAAAAATTTTCACCGTCAGGATTAATTTCCTGGAACTTCTCATAGGAAATATGCCTTGCCAGAATCCCATCCTCGGCGCCAGATGTGGTATCGTGGGTTTCTTTATAGAGATTGGTGCAGATTCAATGGCCAGATAGTATAGTCAAGACTGAAGATTATATTAAAAGTGACAACAGTCCAGACAATCACTTGACATTCTATTATATGCATGCATCAATGAATACAGGAAGAGGAAGTGAGTTTACAATCAAACATAGCTTTACCACAGGGGGAAACAAATTGTCTAGGGAACGAATATTCACGAAATATTTGTTCTTATGGGGAATAAATATTTGGTG
>OZ017792.1:8717829-8725329 GCA_963969325.1 Lycopodina hypogea
CCTGGCAATTTAACTTAAAGCATGTGATCTACTCCATTGTAAGCTAAAAGATTAATTTAATGATCATATTCCCTCAGTCCTTGCGATTAAAAAACACCCTAATAAATGCAGCAAATGGATGTGAATGGAGGAGTAGAATAAATCTTGCTATAAAGATGTGACATCCTAGCTTTAGCAAAATACCTCCAACTCTACAAAATGTAATCTAAAAGTGTAACTTTGAAATAAAGAAAATGTGTTGTAAAAAAAAATTTCGTCTAGCAATAAACTAAATTCAAACAAATGCTATCAACCATGCACAAGCTCTTTCATCTATAATTAACCATCTTAATTACCTCTGCAACATCTAAAATGGGTCCTTCTCTGGGAAAATGTGTCCTACCTTCTATGCACACTATTATTATAGAGATGAAGCTAATTATCAGTGTTTCCATATATTCACAAAGATTTTACAGACAATTTTGACTTAGATTTAGTTTCGATGGTAAACATTTTTTTTATTGATGAGGAGGAAGAGTATTTTAAACAGTTATAGATTAAATATTTTTCTTTTTTCTTTTTTCTTTTATATTAAGCACACAATGAGAATCAAGTGATTCCGTTTTTTTTTTAGCTTTGATAATTATTGATCCTCAAAAATTACACATACTTCAGCCACACCCATGTGCAAAAAATTTATCAGGGTGAATGGAGCCTTATATATTGTCTGGATACCCTTCATGGTCTGTCTCAGTGTTGTGGTCATAGCTTCTGCTCCAGCTGCCAATGTCAATGCTGGTGCAATTATTAGATGGGGAGTGAAGCATCAAATTAAGATGGCAGATCTGGAATCTCCTTGACCAGTGAAAATGTCTTCACCCCTCTTTAAAAAAAGTGCATTAAGTAAATTAATGAACAAATATTATCAAAGTTTGTTTAATTTTTTTTATAATTTTTTTTTTAGGCCATAAAATTTTTTTTTTTAAATAAACCAATAATGTGACAGTAAGTAAACATTTTTTTTCTTATGCTATATTTTGCTATCACTCTTTTTCTTTTCCTTTTTTTTAAATTATCCTTATATAATATTATTTTTGGTAACTCCCTGGCTGCCTGTGCACCTGCCTTCGTGCCTGCCTTCGTGCCTGCCTGCATGCCAGCCTTAGCGCCTAGCCTACTTTCGTGCCTGCATAACTGCCAAGAAAAAATTTTAAACTGTGGGTATTGAGACAGGGAATTAAACTTCATTCTGCTCCCTACATGGTCCTAGGGGTGCTTAAGGCCTTCGAATTTCTTTAAAATATCCAACTAAATAGTTAGAGGTAAACTAAAGTCTTTCTTTTAAGCAAATTGTCTTTGTTAAGTAGGTATAAGGTCGACATTGTATCCACCCACACTCCCTTTTTTAAAATGGCTGATAGAAATGCCAAAAAATTAAACAAAGAAAAATAAATGTAGCTTGCCAGTGCAGCTGAGAATGGAAGACTCTTTAGTGAGCTGATGCTTAGCTAAAACAGCTAAGTATCTCAAGTGATTCTTCATAGCTCTTAGTGGAGTTATGTTCTGTATAACCTGTTATACAGCAAATAAAATATTGCTAGATGTAAGCACATAATTTGTTTATACCATGGATAGCTGTGTTGATGTGCAGTGTATGATGCTTCCTAAAATCCATATATATGTGAAAGGTGTGTGTGGGTGGGTGCAAGCTTTCTTACATGCATGCATGCATTCCCAACATCTGTGGATATAGTTCACCATCAATTGATGTGAGCATTATGTATTTAAGGCACTAATCTACATTATAGGCTATCATCATCCAGATCCAAGGTGTGAGGTGTGGGGTGACTATATACCAAATCTGGTTTCTATCAACAGTGTTCTCTTCCTGCATTGCTACTGGATGGTTATTGGTTGGTTATTATTTAACTGAAACAAGAAATATAGAATATAATGGTCAGTAAAATACACTTTTTAAATCAATAACTCACTTCTAGGATTAGTATTCACTGTCCCTCTCTTCATTTTGTGTTATCTACTCACTGAAAGCTTTCTTAGAAGTCTGAGTATATTTTGTTTGCTTGGTGGCAGGAAAGCCCCTGACCACTACAAACTGCCATATTGCAAGACCACCAGATGCAATTACAAGACAGGATGTAATTACAAACCCACACAAGGAAGTTCTACACTGAGCTAATAAATCTCTCTAGTAAGTTATACAGCCAGGATGGTTGCACAGTGAGGATTCCATTGGTTTGCCTCTTTGGAAGTTTGAAATCTTCCAACACAGACAACCACTATGGCTGATCAACTACATTTGGTTACTGACTCACTAAAGGGAATCTTCTGTTAAGTTACTAGAAATAGATATCATTTAGGATTAAAAATAAATTATAAAAAAAAAAGAAAAGAAAAAGGAGTGATAGCAGAATATAGCATAATAAAAATACTAAAATTTACTTATTATCACATTAATGACTTATTTAAAATAAATTTTGACCTAAAAAAAAAAAAAAAAAAAAAATTATTAAAATTTAACAAACTTTGGTGATATTTGTTCATTAATTACTTAATATACTTTTTTTTCAAGTGAGTGAATAAATTTTCACTGGTCAAAGAGATTCCAGGTCTGTCATCTTTATTAGATCTTTCACTCCCCATCTAATACTTGCACCACCATTAGCATCTGCAGCTGGAGCAGAAGCTATAACCACAATACTGAGACAGACCATGAAGGATATGCAGACAATCTGTAAGGCTCCTTCCACTCTGACATATTTTGTGCTCATGAAAGTGGAGACCAGTGGTACCAGACAGAGAGTACATAAGGGCACTCCTTGTTTGATGTGTCCTTTCCACTTCTAAACATTGCTCCTTTCTTTCCTCATTGTGTAAGCTACTGTATCTCCTACCACATCATCATAATACCTAGTTGGGATCTTACAATGACACTGGTCCAGCTCATCTTTATGTGCCTATAAGGTTTAATGGTGCAGCTCAGATGAGGCAGGATTCACTGAGGCACACATCCATCACATATCTCAGCAGCAGCCGTGATATTGGCATGTTCTGTTGTTGCATGGCATGCTTGTTCATACATTGAGGATACATTCATGCAAGTCAGGTCAAGGCTGATTATATATGATGAGGAAGGTACAGCGTGTTCACAGATGTGATGGTCTGTATTATAATATATGATAAATGGCCATAACTCATCCCTCCCCCCCCCCCCCCCCCACCCACCACCCCCCATGTGTTCCATGTGTGATTCCCATGACCACAACAAATTAGCTTAAAATTATATT
The DNA here is from genome assembly GCA_963969325.1 of Lycopodina hypogea. Classification (NCBI taxonomy): domain Eukaryota; kingdom Metazoa; phylum Porifera; class Demospongiae; order Poecilosclerida; family Cladorhizidae; genus Lycopodina; species Lycopodina hypogea. The sequence continues at coordinate 8,721,114 of OZ017792.1, forward strand.
TTTTTGTTGCATTTCTTTCCCTAGTGTGAAGTATCCACTGTTTATGGAATTTAGAGTACACCAAGAGAGAGGTAGCTCTGAATTGTGCTGGTGAACTGCTACATTATAGAGAGTGTGTATTTTTAACAGTTATAAAATAAAATTATTGCTTTCTCTCCCAACTAACCAGCTATACGCTATATACTATTGGGTGGTTATATATCTTTTTGATATCAGCTTAGCTCATGACTTGACTTTTATTTCTGTCACTGTTAAACCTACACAGTTTTGTCATGTGTCTACATATCACCTTCTCTTGGCCTAAGAGGTTATGATACTTTTTTTTTTATTCTAAAAGCATATCCCAATCATAACATGAATGATGTACACATAAATGAAAATCACATCAGGATAATACATCAATTGATGATCCACAGGAAATGCTACAAATGTTGTTGGTTTTTTGCTGAATATTTTTTGTCTTACGTTTTTCTTGTTTCTATTATTAGCAACTAGCTACTACTAATCCTAGAGGTGACCTACTCACAAGTTCGTGAAGTTGACTGCAAATATGTTTCAATTTCTGCATGAAGGATCATAATTGTCATGATTCTTATGTTTCAGTCAAGAATTAGTACACTCTGTATGTATCAATCCTTAATTGCAGTCTCAGTTTGTGAAGAGGTGTGTGTGTGTGTGTGTACAAGTGTGCATATATTCATATAGGTGTATGTACGTGCATGCAAACATTTGTGGATATTGTCCACCAACAAATTGATGTGACCATTTGTATTTGATAATCTACAGATAGGCTGTCATCATCCAAATGAGGTGTGGATATAAATTAAATCAAATCTTTGTTTCTATTAATAGTGCTCTTTTTCTACATTGCCACTAGATGGTTATTGGCTGGTGGTAGAAATACAGAATAAAATGATCAGTAAAATATGCTTTCTAAATCAACAGCTCACTTTTAAGAATAGTATTCACACTCTCCCTCTTTCATTTTGTCTATCTACTCACTGAAAGTGGTCTTAAAAGTCAAGTATATTTTGTTTGCTTGATGGCAGGAAAGCCCCTGACTACTACAAACTGCCATATTGCAAGACCACCAGATGCAATTACAAGACAGGATGTAATTACAAACTCACACAAGGGAGTTCTACAACTGTTCTAATATATCTCCAAAGTTAGTTTTACAGCCAGCATTGCTGCATAGTAAGGATTCTGTTGTATAACTTCTTAGTAGTTCAAAATCTTCAATTTCTCAAACAACCACTATGTCTGATCAATCTTACTTAAGTTGTTGCTTACTCATTGAGGGAAATCTTCTGATAAGCCATTTGGAAGAGAAATCATTTAGGATAATAAAAAAAAGAAAAAAAAAGGAAAAAAAAATAGGAGTGATAGTAGAATATAGCATAAGAAATTACTGAGATGTATTTACTGCCACATTTTCAGTTGATTTAGAAGAAGTTTTATAAACTAAAAAACAACAACCATGAGTAAAATATACAATCTATAATAGTATTTGCTGATTCATTTACTTAATTTATTTTTTATTATGTGGGAGTGGGTACATTTTCACTGGTCAAAGAGATTCCAGGTCTGCCATCTTTATTTGATCCTTCACTGCCCATCTACATACAAGGTTGCACCACCATTGACATCTATAGCTGGAGCAGCAGTTATGACAACACACTCTCAGACATACAATTAAAGATATCCATGCTATCTGTAAGCCTCTCTCTATGCACTCTGACATATATAATTGTGTGTGGTCATACTATTTTGGTTAAAGCAACTGGTGCAGAATTATCACTAGAAAATCTATACCAACTTAACCTGATTGTCCATAACACTCTGCCATGTCAGCTCCTATCAACAATATTGATCTGTATTAATGCTGTTGAACCAAGCTCTATATATGGTTTGGAAGCAGTGCAAAGGTGAGCTCCATCTTTTGGGTATGGTAAGTTCACCCCACCACATAGATCTCCTCCAGTGGGTGTGGTTATGTCTCACTAATAAAATGAAACAATGAATGAATGTGTTGCAGAGTGGCCAGCTGCTCCCCACATGTGAGGAGGAGGAGGAGGATGTGCTGTCACATTGTATGCCTCCATTGAGAGCAAGAAGCCTCACCTCATAAATTTTCATTAGTACCTCACAATATGGTCGCATAGATGTTGCGATGACCTGAAAGGAATGAACAGGTAAAGTAAGGAGACATTGTTTGACCTCCTCAGAAAGTGACCCTGAGATCTTGTGCTGTGTTGACCACTACAGCAGATGGTAGATCATTCAAGTTCCTTTTACAGGAAGATTAAAGTGTCTGCAAAAATATATGAAACTGAATTTGCAGCTAGTCACAAAGGTCATATTGGTGGGCATTTGAAGTTAGAGAAACATTAAAAAAATTACAGAATTGAAAGGAAATACAAAGGATGGCAACTCAACTCTTCCCAGAGTTTCGATCAGATGACCCCAAATTGTTTTATATAATGTGGGTATCCTTATTTATTTTTACCACCAAATTTTTTTTTGAAAAAGGCAACCCTGGTGTGGAAAAAAAAAAGTTCAAAATTTCCATACAAAAAAAGCGTGAATGATTGTGGTGGAATGGTAAATTCGAAGCATTTCAAAGATAAAGGTTGCTGGTTCAATTCCCCCTCAATTTCTTCTTTCTCCTTCCTTTTTCTCCCTTCCCTTGCCCCCCCCCCCCCCCCCCCCCCCCCCCCCCACCCCTTTATTGGCTTCCTTCTATTCTTTTTTTTTGGTTCCTTTCATCATTTTTCTTCTTTGAATTTTTTTCTTCTATTTTTTTCCTCTATCTTTTTCCTCTCTTTCTTTCTCCCTCCTATCTTTTTTTATCATTTTTTTCTATCTTTTTCCTTCCATCTTTTCCCCTCAATCTTTTTTTCCTTCTATTTTCCCCCTTCTATCTTATTATTTTTTTAATCTTTTTTTATTTTTTATTCTTTTATCTTATTTTTCTTCTTTTTTTTCTCTCCTTTTCCTACTTTTTTCTTTTTCTCTCTTTTCATTCTTCCTTCTTTCTATATTTTCCTTTCTTTTATTTTTTCCCATTCTATACCTATTTCTTCAATTTCCTTTTTTCCTTCTATCATTTTCATCTGTCCTTTTTTTTATTTTCCCTTCTTTTCCTTTCTTTTCAGTGGAAAGTCATTTTGATCTTTTTTCCTTTCTTTTATTTTTTTCCTTCCTTTAGAGTAGAAAGGCAGTGGTGTGACTCCCAACTGTGCATGTATTTCTCTCTTTTTCTTCCATTTCCTTTTCCTTCTCCATTTCCCTTTTGTACCTTTTTTCTTCTCCCATCTAATACCTGACAAAAAAAAACTTATGAGGTTGTGCCTTTTAAAAATTTTTTTTTTGACTCTGCTTTTTTCCTGCTTTTTTCCTCCTTTTTTCCTTTTTAATGTCAATGATTGCATCATGCTTATTTGACATGATCAGTGTCCATTAATTGTATCATGTTTTTATAATTATAGAGATTAGTGTCAATGATTGTATTGTTTGTGTGACTATCTAGCTATGTGTAAGTGTTGTGCACTCTTGTCATCCCTGGGCTGGAGGCAGGCAGTTATTTAAGGGAGCAAGTTCTGAAGCCCAGTAGTTCAGCACAAAACATGAAAAAAAGTTTATCCTATTACAGTAAACCTGTCAACTGGAATTCTATCAACTGAAATCTATCAACTGATGACTTATAATGAAAATCCTGTTAACTGCAAACCTGCCAGCTCCGGACCTATCAATTCAAAACTGAAGGACTGTTACCAACAACTAGAACAACTATTCAGGGCTATACACCAACTTGCAGTGTGGTCCTCCCTTCCTATCAAAGAGGGTTTCTTTGACAGTAGTAATGGCTCTTATGCAGCATATGAGTGCAGTAACCATAGTACTTGCATAGCAACACATTCAATCTGGTGTTCCATATATCTGATGCATTAACTGCTTGCCAACAACAGGTAATTTGCTTATTCATTTTATTATTTTTTTTTTATAGATGGAGGTCCATTAACTGTATCATGTCTGTTTCATTATTGATTAGTGTCAATGTTTTTATTTGTGTAATTAAGCAACTAGCTACGTGTAAGTATTGTGCACTGCTGTCATATACTCGGTTCATTACCATTATTGGGGTGAAGACTGACAGCCTATTTAAGGGAGTGAGTTCTGGAGCCCTGTAGTTTAGTACACAATCCATACTTTC
>OZ017792.1:8730329-8750329 GCA_963969325.1 Lycopodina hypogea
TGACATCCAAATCACCTTCAATAATGAAGTCTTGCGTGGAAAGGTAAAGGATTGAGAGGAGGATAAGAAGAGTGGCATGTAATTGATCAAAATGATCAGGTGAGGAGGGGCATCTGGTACAGCAAGAATAATATATGAGTTTTGAAAGTGTTTGTCATGTTATTTCCTTTAATGTTAATCCATATTTTGGAAAATACTTAGTCCAGTCTTGCCGGCTACATAAGTGTACCAATGTGAATGTATAAGTTCATGATGTGACCCGTTTCAGTTCGTTGAGGTGTACTAAAATCTGTATCATAAAAATGTGTCAATGTTTGCAATACTGAGGGGTTCAACTCTCCCAAATTTAAGGATGATAATTCTCAGTATTATCCCATTCTTGTGAGGGCAAAAAATCTCTATACTTGAAGGAAAATATTTCACAAGGTTATGTTCATCATCACTGTATTAATGATTCAATTCACCCTGTATAGAAGGAATACTTTGCAAGGATATATCCCATTGTCGTAACCAGGATTTGATGAGGGGGCTCTTTTTTAATTTGTGTGGTGTTATTGGTTTTCTGTGGAGTACTGGTTATCAGTAAGGAGTATTGGCATGACATTTTGACACAGAATAGGTACTGGTCTGGCAATTAGACTCAGAAGGGTTGCTAGACAGGCAGTTTGAATTGGAAGAAGAGGAATGCTTCTGTGACACAGGTCAGTATCAGATATAACAGTATAGCAGAATGACAGAGAAGGAGCAGGCTCTGTAAATATATAAGCATATCATCATATATAAATAATAATTTCTAGCCCTAAACATATTTATTTCGCCAATTGTAGTCTGGCTCTCACTTGTGTAGCCCATGAGAATCATGCAAGTCTGAATGAGAACTGGCTGTCCAACACAAGCTTAGGGCAGCCAGACAGAGAAGAAGGCACTGTAAATATATATAAAAACCATATTGTTTTGTCTTATAACAAAAATGAAGCAACAATAACCAGTCACAGCAACTAACAACTAGCCACAGCAACTAACAACAACCAGCCACAGCAACTAACAACAACCAGCCACAGAAACCATCAACAACAAAATGAAAGTATTGGTATTAGCAACAGAGTTTTGCATAATAGAAGACTACAATAGCACAGCTTACATATCAATTGAGATGTTTGAGAAAACTAATAAGCCTTAGATGCCTTAGAAGTGCAAGTCTTGCACACCTTAGAGAAACTCCAGTCTCCACACTGCACAAATGCAAGGTGTTTTTTTTTGTGCACAAGCAAACCTTAAACCTCTTTTGGCGAAGTTAATAGGCTGAAGTATGCATTACATCACTTCTGTAATTAACTGCTGACTTCTGCTGCTCAAGTCAGCCGAACAGACATTAGCACTTTATTATGACACTAACAATTTAGACTGCCATGATTTATCTATTCCAATGAGGGAATTGAAAGTAATTTAACAATCTAGATTCATTTTCCATTTCTTGTGTAACCTTTAGTTATAGATTATTGTGTGTGACTGCACAATGTTTAGATGTTTAATTAGGTCTACACCATCAGTGAGGGCTCACTTTACCTGCCAGTACATTACCATGTACTATAATTGTCATGTTCTGAATTTAATTTGTCTGCCCATGCAGTGCTGGAGGATATATTCTTTTGTGGGTGTCCACAGATGTTGCAATACAATGACTCCTTCTGTTGCTCTATTAGTAATCCTAGCATCAGCTCTGTGTACTGGTTGATCCACATGCACAGCATGGCCACCATATTGTGGATGGGGAGCATGTCTTGTGGGGGAACATGGTCAAGGGATACATTGATGAGACACAAATATAGCCATATATGGCAATACCATGTCTCCCACCCACTCCACAGAGAGGTCTCCCTCCCCTCCCCAGTTAGATATGTCATGTCTACATCTGCAGGTGCAAGTGGGGGCATTAAGAGAGGCGGCAATCCAGTAAGGGTTTCTGCTAATGGCTGTCCATCTGAACAAGACAATGAAGACACATTAGTGGATGTGCTGGGATTACTGTCCTCAGAGTTTGGAGTGGTTCCCTTGGGTCTGGCCAGGTCCTATGCAGCCACATCTTGAGGAGGTGGCCAAGGCAAGTTCACACAGTAAGGCTGGTCTCTACTGGATCACTGATGGCTCCAACACTGCACACCAGGAACACTGCAACTTCTGAGTGGCACTGTTGCAATGATCCTAATGCAACTATTATATAGCAGTGCATAGTTGTAGCTGCAGTAGTAGTCAGTTTGTGGCATTTGTGCAAAGGGAATTTGTGTTCCCATTAGCATAATACTTACATAAAACATAATTATTATAATGTTGCATTGTTTATTGTTCTCTCCTGAAAAATGTACTGTTTTTTCTCATCATTTTTGAATGCTAATGATAAATTATTAGATAACACAGTAAAATTATAATACTAATAATAATAAAATAATTAAATAAATAATTAACTATAAGATACCACAGTAAAATAATAATAATAATTAAAAAAAAATTAAATAAATAGCTATATGAGTGAGTGAGTGAGTAAGTAAATAACTTAATTAATAAAATCAGCACAAATGATGTGTATTCAAACTTAAGCAAGATCTTCGTCTGAGGCCGAGATTGAGGGTAAGGAATAGTTCAATGTGGGTACAAATAGGAATGGCAGTGATAGGAGTGGCATTCACTGCCAGTGAGGGTGAAAGTGTCTGGAGATTGTCAATGGTAAGAAACGGAGGGTTTCATGGTAATCACTACTGGACCTGTATTGATTGAAATGATGTGTGATATCAATGACTTTTTACCAGAAAGAATCAGAATTTTATTAATTGATAAGATAGCATATTTATTTACAAAGCCATAGAAACTGCTCTTGGCCTAAAACAAGGCCTGCTGTCTCAGTGTGGTGGAACATGGCCAACCAAATTTTAATGGCACACGCTGTCCCAAATATTTCTAGACTTGCTACCTGGTAGAGGTATTTGGTGTCTTCTTAATCTCTCTTTAGATAATTTTTCCTGTTTGTTAAACAAGAGTATACCAGCACTGAACAATGCAGTGCATTAAAGCAATGTCATTTATCAACACTTTCATGGGATTTATTCTGTACTCTTACTGACTGCACTATTGATAGAAATGTTGCAAACATTCTTTTCTGTCACTCTTTACCTGTTGTAAATAAACAAATAAAAAAAGTTTGAGATTCTTTATGTAATGGGTGTTGGAAAACTCTCAGTGATGTGACCAATAATAATGTTTTTTTTTTTACCAGTACTCTGTCTTCAACCAAAGGGTGGGTAGGTAGGGCTATACTTATAAATTTGCTATGAACATAATGATAAATTCTATGAATATTATTAAAAACACCACCAAGTGTGTAACATAAATAAAGACCACAAAACCAAACTCAAATGGCCATTTTCACAGCTAGCCATTGACACATGGCTTATTATGATGTCATTTTCTATGATGTAATCTATATATTTATAAATTAAATCCTGCACAAAAAAAAAAAAAAAAAAATAGGGCCGGGTTAATCGTGAAACATTTTTGATTGGAGTGGCCTGACAAATAACAAAAAATGCTGTAACATGCACATCATTCTAGAGCTGTACAACCACTTCTCCGAGAAATTTTTACTACAAAATGGTGTGTTTTGGAAAACAAAACAAACAAAACAACCTGGTGCTAAAATGAAGCCTCCTCACTACAAACCAGCATACAAGTCAAACCTTGCTATGTGGTTCCATCAAGTAGAAGCCCAGTTTACCATCTGAAATCCTGCCATTGCTGATAACAATACCAAATTTGCTTTTCTTATATCTGCTCTTGTAGCTAACATTGCTGAAATTATGGAGATTGTTGTGGAAAGTGCCACAGAGGGTGATAAGTAGAGGTCACTCAAGGCTGCCCTCATCAATCAATTTGGCAGCACTAAGACACAAAAAGCCAAAAAGCTAGCCTTATTCATGACTCTGGACCCAAGCATGACACTCACTACACTGCTGATGCATATTCAACCACTTTCATTTGATTCTACCTCTGAGAAGTTCCTCCACTAATTCAAAAGTGTTATGCTACCTGCAGTCAGAACAACATTGGCTGGCAGGAAGTTTGAGAACATTGAAGCATGGAGAGGTGCCTGACAACGTGGCTGAGACCATCCAGGAGTGTACAAATGTATATATATGGTTGGACATCCATCCAGCATGGATAACTCTGGGTTGTGCTTCTATCACACATGCTTTGGTAATAAGGCAAAAAAGTGCAGGACCACATGCAAGTTCAAAATGATGAAAAATAAATCAGCCAGCTGGTGGTAACTCCCAAGGCTGGCTGTCTTAAAAAGAGCTTTCTACAAATCAACCAATTTGGTGACAGGCAGATGCTGTTAGACCACTCAATCTATTTAGTCAACAACAGAGGTAAGGCTATCCCCCTCCTCTACCTCACCAACAGGCATTGTGGCATGCATTTTTAGTCGACTATGGCGCAACTGTCAGCATCTTTCCAGTATCCCTTCAGGATCAAAAGACCAAAACTCAGACTACCCAACTCATAGCAGCCAATGACTCCGCATCGCATCCTATGGTACTTGGAAAATTTGCCTCAACTAGGGTTTTTAATGAACAAGCTGTTCTTTCATACTAACTACTGTTATCAAACCCATCCTTGGCCTCGATTTTCTATTTTCAGAGCACCTGGCAGTCAACTTTCAATGGTGTTCCTTTAGTGTATTTACCCTAAGCATACAGGGTGGAGGTCACTCATGAAAACTTTGCTGCACTACATATCAACACCCAGGATCATGACAAGTGGTCCTCCATTTTCTCTGAGTTCCCCAGCATCATTGTTCCCAACTTCTGTTCGCCTATCAACAAGCACAGAGTTTTCCATCACATCCTAACTGATGGCTCTCCTCCACATATGCATACCTGACGTCTTCCCCCGGATGACTTAAAGATGCCAAGAAGCCTGTGATGATATGTGAAGGTATCTCACGGAGATCATCCAGTCTATGCACCTCTCCCCTCCACATGGGAAGGTAACCAGATGGTTCATGGAGACCAAGTGGTGATTACCAGTTACTAAACGCCTCTACAACCAATGACCACTACCTTATCACTCATATTCAGTATATTAACGCCCACCTAGATGGATGCACTATATTTTCCAAGGTCGACCTACAAAAGAGTTATCATCAGATTCCAGTGGTTCCTGAAGACATTCACTAGATGGCGGTCATCATCCCCTATTGCTTGTTTAAATTCCTGCCAATGTCATTCAGTCTCTCTAACCCTGGACAGATGTTTTAGCAGCTGATGAATCACATCCTGTGAGGCATTCTATCTGCATTTTTCTATCTGGATGACATACTCATTGCATTTTGTAAACAAGTGAAGCACGCTACCCATCTCAAAAAGAGCTACCAAGTACTGGCGGAGAATGGTTTAGTGATTAACCGTGACAAGTGTGTCTTCAGTAAAATGACTCTCCATTGTATGTCGCAGAGTTCACATCTAATCTATGACACTTACCTGGAAAAATCAATGTAACAGATGATGCCCTCAGAAGGACCTGTGCTGAGCTTAATTCTGTCCTTACATCTCCGATCGACTTCAGGACATAACTTTCTGTAAACACACTGATCCCAACTCCATCAACTACAAGAGAAAAATTTACACAGGCATGGTGTTATTAGAGGTTGACATCAGCAGAATCAAACTACTGTGTGATACAGTGCATGGGTGCTGTGAGCTGCTACCCTAGCTTCAGCTAATATTTTCTGCAAACTAGGATAGCTGCCCCGCTCCCTAGTTAATCACCAGTTGTTATAGTATTAACTAAGGCTACCTACTGTGGTTATAAGTAGCCAACAGTAGGTTCACACACCCTGTCTCACTTCAAAATAGATAGTATTAAATACTGGTCAGAGACTCTCTGTACCAGCAACAATGATATTTCCAATATTCAATATTCAATATCACACTTTCAGTTACAACATGGACATTTTTCACTCTCTCAACAGTTTAGTTGTGTCTTTTTTATAGTCAGACCATTCAGGGGCCCTGCTCCGGCACCCTGCCTGGCCAGCTGTTCGTTCACCAAATGAGTTAATATTGTAACCACTTCGTTTTCTTTGTTCTCATAATCAATTTCCTTCACCGGAAACCCATAACACATTATCTCAATTAGCTATCTTAATTAACTTTGTTATTATCATCTTTCTTATTAATTTCTTTATTCTCTTTCTTATTATTAACTTCTTGATGTCCTTTACTTGTTCCCTGCCTTCTTATTATTAACTTCTTGATGTCCTTTACTTGTTCCCTGCCTTCTTATTATTAACTTCTTGATGTCCTTTACTTGTTCCCTGCCTTGTCACAGGCAGAATCACTGGGAGTAGTCTCGGTGGCTCTGACAGGTGCTCCAGACATTTCGTTCCAGCACCATGGTGTAAGAAGGTTTTCTATCCTATCTACAGTCTTGCATATCTAGGGAAAAAAGCCCATTCTCATGGCAGTCTCCATAGAGTTTGTATGGCATTGTATGAACAAGGAACTGGTGCAGGTTATGCCTGGACTGTCATCAGAGCAAGGTCAGCCAACATACTCGCAATCACCTGCAAAAGTTTGAGGCACAAGAATGAAAAAAAAATGACAAGAAACAACAACCAAGGCTTGGGAAGGGGGGATGGGGGAAGTGGAGCAGTGTGGACAGTGACCCCTCCCATGAATGAATGAATGAATGCATGGGAATATCAGTGAGGAAACAATAAAAGACCTACGAGGATCCGACCTTAACATATTTTTTCTTAACTAGAGTGATCATATTTATAAATGCAGCTGCTGCAGTATTCTCTCTCACCCTCCCTTCTCTCTCTCTCTTTCTCTCTCTCCCTTTTCACACTTCACAAAGTAGAGCATTCTCTGCACAAAGGAGGGGGGTGCAGAAATTAGCTGCAGTAGCCCCAATTCTTGGTTGTGGGCATGTGTAAATTAAATTAAAATTATAAAGTTGGCAGAATATACTTGAAAAATTGAGAAAAAAAAGAGTAAATTTAAAAAACGGAAGATAAAAAAAAAAAAAAAAAAAAAGTAAAAAATGTCTTCTATTACCAATTCATAGAATGTTTACCAGAATAATATTAGATCATAACAACCAATAAATAAATAAATTTTAAACCAGAAATAATATTTTTAAAAAAATAAAAAAAATTTTAAATAAATATTAAAAGAAAAGAAAAAAGAATAAATAACAAACATTGTAAGGGAGGCAGGGTGTGTATAACTATGCTGATTCCCAATAAAATATTAAATTTAAAAAGAAATGAATGAAAAATATTGAGAGTAACAATGTTAAGGATCTAATTACACCCATTTATGGCCATCCAGAAATTAGGTCAAAGTACACTAGAGATCACACAAGACAAATTTCAACCTCATTTTACCACCAGCTATGCAACTACTAAAAAAAAAACAACAACAACAATAAAGAAACAACATCCAGGCATGGGAAGTGGGGAGGGTGAGGAGCAGTGTGGACAATGATCCCTGCATGAATGAATGCGTGGGGGTATTATTGAAGAAAATATCCCTTCCTACACACTAAGTAGACCAGTAATTTGAAAATATTTTGAAAAAAAAAACAAAAAAAACCCTTCACCATCATGAGCAGCGTCTAGGACTGGAGACATCAGAAAATCAATAACTGGAACAAAGCAAACTGCAGACATTCACAATCACTGAGAATGTGATTTATCCAACAAATGCAAACACTGCCAAGCAGAAGAATTAACTTCAAACTCTTCTAATGCCCTGTTCAATAGCATCTAAGATAATATTTGTTGGACAAAGTGCCTTGATCATTGCAAGCGAAGTTGCAAATTGGCCTCTGGTGTGCTGTGCATGCGTGCGTGTGTGCATGCGTGCGTGCGTGCATGCATGCATGTGTGCGTGTATGCATGTCAGATGATGCTCGGTCAAACAAGCACTCAGTTAACTAATAAAAATATAAATGTCAACAATCTCATATTCGGAAGTACTTGGGCACAAATTTATGAGATAGGACTACACATGGCTTCTATAGTAGAGGATGTAATAATTTCATAGCGATATACCTTCATTGCAGGACTTATCTGTAACATAAATTAGTGTATGCAATTATTTGCACTGCATTAAAAGGAATGGGATTGAATGTATGAAATCATACTGAATAGAATTCACTTCACCATAAGATGCCAGTGGAAAACAGATTCAATCTTTCGAGTAAGGAAGAAATAAAATCAGAATGGGGCAGCATTCATGCAAAAGGTCTGGCAAAGGAGATTAGTTTAGCAGAGGGTTTAGTGAACAGTTTTCATGCACATACTTGGCAATTGGAATAAAATTAAAATGGCATCCATGACAGTGGGTGTCATTGGTCCATCCTGATATATCTTCATATATGGGTAAGCTAATGAAGAAAACCAACTGATCATGGACGTATACCAGTTGAAACTCTGTCAGCTAAAGGCATTAGTGTATGTACTAATGTTTAAAAATTATCTGTAGCCTGGCTTATATGGAAGGTGCTAATGGGGAATTAGGAGGGATTCATTTTTTGTTTTTATTCTACCTATTTTGTGGGAGCTTTTTTGGATTAGCAATTTGACTTAAACCTTTCTTAGAGGCTCCTGACATTAGAATATGAAAATTTTGGATTGTTATTATACAGCTAGAAGATTGACGAAGTATAAATTAGTTTTGCATTATGCCAATGGTAATGGTCAGAGTAAACTTTAAATAGAGAATGCTAGCGCCCTCTCTAATACATTTTGTTGTTGTAGTAGTTGATATTTATTAAATTACTCCACCAAAATCTAATTGAATTATGATTTCAATTGCTGCCCTGGAAATGCAATTTGAATAAAAATTACAATTAGTGTCTGGTCTCTGGGAACATCAGGTTTTCAAAATTTCGAATGTGACTGTTTTACATGAGGTGCCAGGAGGATGACTCTTGTAGGCTGATGGAGGCATATAACAAAAATCTTTCAACTGGAGCAGATGGTGGACTGGCAGAGCTAAATCTCAGGAATAATTTTTTGATCAAAAGAAAACCTTGAAGAAAAGAGATATCTTTGCTAGTATCTTTTAGATATTATATATAGTTCTTAATCAGGCATGCTTGCTTGCTATACATTTTTTCCATTCTGAAGCTGCACAGTCAGAGAGGGGTACCTGAAAAATGGAAATCTAGCTCTTCGGAGAGTAGTGTAGTGTGTTATAAAAAATAAAAAAAAAATAGTATGCAAAGTGGAAGAAAAAAAGCCATTTTAAGTTGAATAATGGGAGTAGTTGTTTTTATAACAAAGCTTGGCTTTGAGCCAAGATATTAAAAAGTTTTAACTGTAAATAATCAAATGAACAAGGAATAGGGACCTTGGTTTTGCATACTAAATGAGGAATTGCAATGCCAGAAAATGGGAGAGAGGGGAGGGGGAGAAAATGCTAGTTTCTGAGGAAAGTATGATCATGATTGGAGTAACCAGTTTTCATTCATTGGCATGGATTAGTGGATGCATCAAGAGTTGGCATCCCATCCCATCTCGACATAGCCATCCACAGGTCCTCTGATTGAAACACAAGAAATGGTGTGCACCTTAAAATTCTCAACAAATAGCTGATTTATAATAAAACTGTGAGAAATATGAGGGCCAAAATATTTTCTGTACGTGACTAGTCCAGTCCGACTTTGCAAGCAAAGCTGCAAATGCCCATCAACAATTTTGTATAACATCACATATACACACACAAAATGTCTGAGGTAAGATGCTGGTCACATCAATTGAACAGCAAACACCACAGCACTGCCAACCTAGCATGTGAAACTGCAAATAGTTGGCTAGTTTTAATGAACATGGCAAAATTGAAATGATGTTTCTTTTGTTTATTTCATGTATTCCCTTACCAATCTATAATATATTTTTATTTTTGTATTAAGTGAGTGTGTATGTCTGGTGGAGGGGGTGTAGGATGGGTGGAAATTTCATTGGTCAAAGGAAATCTTTACCCATCAGGTTTGGTTGGCTGTTATCTGAAACAAGATATTCTTATTTAAATTATCAATAAAAATACACTTCATAAATAAACAGCTCACTTCTAGGAATAGTATTCAAAACAAAGTATCTTTCATTGTAATAATACTTTATTAAAGTGTATTTGGCTAATTGCTCACTAAAAGTGATCTTGGGAATGAGGTCTATCCTGTTTGCTTGGTGGAAGTACACCTCCTGACTACACAAACTTTCCTCCATATTGCAAGACATCCAAATATAATATATTATGATGTAATAATAAACTCACAGAAGGGAGTCTATAACTGAGACAGTTTGACAGCCAGCATGGTTGCATAGTAAGGATTCTGTGGTCATGACTCTTGGAAATTTTGAATTCTAGCAAGGAACACTGCTGAATGCAGTGATTTTATGCAAGTATCACTAGTGATCTATGAAGGATTCATCCTTGGGCAACTGTGACAAAAAAGTCGCTATATTAGCTTATACATATAGCTATATAATTATACAGCAACAAATATTGCTAGACCTAAGCACATGATTTGTTTATACAATTGATTGTCATGTTGATGTGAAGTGTATGTTGCTTTGTAATATATATATATATAGGAAGTCAGTGATCCGAACCTGTTGGAACCAGAGGAGTTTGGATAACTAAAATATTTGGATTACTAAAATGTTTGGATAACTGAAGTTGCCTCATTTTTGCTCCAATTAACACAATAATATTATGTATTTCAGGCTAAAATTTTAGCTACACTAGCTAAAGTTCTTCCATCACTCACCAAATTGCAATTTTTTAGCTCCTTAAACTCCATGGAGAAAACAGCTGCATTGCTTCTAGGTTGGTTAATTGGATATGTTTAGGTCCATTTTATAATTGTTGCTCTTTTTGTGGTTCTAATCTTCTTGCATTGTTGTGTGTGTGGTTTCAAAAGGTGTTCTTAACTGATATGTTTGGATAACTGACTTCCTACTATATATACTAGCAGCATATACCTGGTGTTGCCCAGCCAATTTCAACATGAAACATTATAGAAGTCACTCAAACTCCGGCATGGTTTGCCCTTTAATTAGCTTTAGGCAGCCATAACTATATTCTGTGGGTGTGGCTAATACTAAACCACACACATTGCCACACATAGTTATAATTAATAATGCTCACCGGGATACTTGGACTCCACATGCCCAATTAATTTCAGCCTGATTAGTCCATTAATGAGTGTGGGTGTGGCTATGACAAAAGTACACCCATTACCATGCCCACATATATTTAATAATGCTCACCCGGGTTCTTCGAGAATACCTTCTGAATTTCAGCCTTTTTAGTTCCATTGTTTAGCCGTGATGCCTATACACATACTCACGAACCAAAATATATATTAAAGTGTGTCGTAGATATAACTCCTTCAGTCCAAGCGTCATTCAGATTATCTTTTTTTGGTACTTTTTTGCTATACACACCAGTGGAAAGAGGTGTAGCCAGGAGGGATTCCGCCCGTGCTACTCCAAACGTCAAGTTGTTTATGCATACCATATATTAAGTCTTGTTCCTCTAAGGGTTTGTCTGGTTAAAGTACCATTTTATGGCTTCTTTTTAGCCTGACATTAAAACAGTTAAGGGTGTGGTCTTATACATGTACTTATAATGTTCCACAGATTATATCAATTCCAAATATGGGTCTAACTCCCTAGGTTTCTTTTGTTGCTGAAATACCATTTTTGGCATTTTTTGGCCTTAAACAGGGAAAGAAAAAGGTGTGACCATGTGTATATAGGGACTAATCCACAGATAGACTGTCCTCTTACAGATGCAAGGGGTGAGGTGTGGGGAGGCAATGTACCAAATCTTTGTTTCTATCAACAGTGCTCTCTCTATATTACTATAGGATGGGTATTGGTCAGTTGTTAATAAAATATACTTTCTAAATCAACAACTCACTTGTAGGATTAGTATTCATAAAGTCTCTTCCTTTCATTTGTCTATCCATTCACCGAAAGTCTATCCTGATAGCTTGGTGTCAGGAAAGCCCCTGACTACTACAAACTGTCATATTGCAAGACCACCAGATGCAATTACAAGACAGAATGTAATTACAAACCCACACAATTGATTTCTATGACTGAGCTAATATATCTCCTGAAGTAAGTTCAACAATCAGCATGGTTGCACATTAAGGAAGGATTCTGTGTTATTTCCTCATAGTGAAGTTTGAACTTTTCAAAGTTCTCAAACAACCACTATGTTAGATCTGTTTTACTATTGTGGTTGTGGACTCACTGAAGGGAATAATTTGATAAGCCACTTTTGAAGAGAAATCATTTAGGATTAATAAAAAAAAAAAAAAAAAAAAAAAAAAAAAAAAAAAAAAAAAAAAAAAAAAAAAAAATTAAAAGGAGTGCAAATAAAATATAGCAAAAGAAAATGTTGAGATTTATTTACTGCAACATTATTGGTTGATTTAAAAGAAATTTTAATACTTAAAACAAATAAATGAACAGACTTGAATAATATATTTTTTTATATATATAGTTACTGAATATATTTTTTATTATGTGGCATTGGAAACATTTTCATTGGTCAAAGAGATTCTAGGTCTGCCATCTTTATTTGATCCTTCACTCCCAATCTAATAGTTGCACCACCATCAACATCTGCAGCTGAAGCAGTAGCTATAACAACAACACTGAGAGATAGAGCATTAAGGATATCCAGACAATGTCAGAGGAGGAGGAAACAGGGGGGCATGGGGACGAGCTTCACACCCCCATCCCCCAAATTTATCACAGGTACTGTGGGCCTGGCCCCCCAACTCAGAGCATCTTTTTTTCTTCAAATGCTTTACATTAGCACCAATGCTGTAAATCACATGTATGATTGGTGTTCAAGATAAATTATTGGGAAAATTCCTAGTTAGTATAGAAAATAGTGCACACTTTCAGTTACAGATGCACAAATATCCGTTTATTCATGCATGAGAATCACACTAATAATAAACTTATAGCTATACAGCTTGCAAAAGAAAAACAAGTTCGGTCACTTAGCAGTTGTAACATGTTACTCATTGAAGGCAAAAATACCTTCTTGGTTTTCAATCATTGCTGATGAAGCATTGGATGTAATCAACAGCAATCAACAGTGAACAATTAAATTTGTCCATCCAATGGGTGAGTTCAAATTAGAGTGTCAAATTGATTATGTTAGTTTGTGTAAGCTTCCTGACACCAGAGCAACCTCCCGCATCATTATGTCAAGGACAGGCTTATGATGAGGCTGCAAATATGAAAGAGAACAAGATCATGTGTGGCAGCAAGATTTCGAAAAGATAATTCTGTTACAGTAGCTGTGTATTCTTGTGCACATTCACTTAATCATTACTTTGAGATGTTGGAGGACAGCTTCCATGTATTAAGGATGCTCTTGAAATAGTAGAAGAAATAAGTAAGCTAATTTTTTTCCTCCAAAATAGCGCATCTTTTTCAAACAAGTAGCAAGAGTTTGGTAAAGGTGTAATTAAACTGGAATCATTATGTCCCACCAGATGGACTCCAAGAATTGTGGCCATGGAAGATATTCTTTTAAACACTGTGGAAGGAATCTATTGAACAGAATGATGAATAGATTTGAAAGCAGGTGGTTTATTGCAATCATTGGAGAAGTTCATCACCTTGTTTGGAAAAAGAGACCAATCACCTTTGTTTTAGTGCAGCAGAGCAAATTTCCCTCTATTACAAAAAAATCCCAACAAAACAAAATGGTTTCGCCAGATGCTCTTTGTGCTGTTAAGGCTGCCAATCAATTTTACAAATGATATGGTCTGAAAATAATTTTTACAGATTTTATGAAACTGTAACCACTGCTGATGAGCACAATATTGACATTCTAGAATCGGTTTTGTTACCTAAGACATCAGATTGAAAATGGGAGTTAGTCAAATATATTTACACTTGCAAAAGCATACTTCCAGCAATTTTACTTAAATCATGTGATCTACTCCATTGTGAGCTAAAAGATTGATTTAAAGAGCATATTCCCTCAATCCTTGTAATTGAAAAACACCCTGATAAATGCAGTAATTTGTTATGAATTGAAGAGTTGAATAAATCCAGCTATGATGATGTTGACATGCTAGCATTAGCAAAATACCTCCATCTTTACAAAATGTAATCTACAAGCGTAAGTTTGAAATATAGAAAATGAGTTCAATAAAAACAATTTTGTTCAGACAAAAAAATATTTCAAACAAATGCTATCAACCATACACCAGCTCTTTCATATATATTTATCCATCTTAACTAATTCTGTAGCATCAAAAATAGGTCCTTCTCTGGGAAAAAGTGTCCTACCTTCTATTCACACTACACTTGTAAAGATGAAGCTAAATTATTGAGTGCTTCTATATATTCACAAAGATTTTATATACACTTTTTGACTTTACATTTAATTTCAATGGTAAAAATTTTAACATTGATGAGAGGGAAGGGTTTTTTTAAAAACAATTATAGATTGTATATATATATATTTTTTTATTACATTTTTTATATTAAGCACACAATCCAACTTAAAGTGATTCCACTTATTTAAACTTTGATAATTATTGATCCTCTAAATTAAAAAATATATATCAGGCCTTACCAATACTTTAAATTTGCTGTCTCCTCCCTGGAATTTATAAGGCTCCATCCACTCTTAACATGTGTGCACATGAAAATGGATGCCACAAGTATCAGGTAGCGACTACATGAGGGCACTCCTAGTTTGATGTGCCACTTCCACTTTTTACCATTGACCCTTTCTTTCCTCATTGTTTAAGCTACTTTATGTCTGAGCCACCTCATCATAATACCTAGTTGGGATCTTACAATGACACTGGTCCAGCTCATCTTTATGTGCCTATAAGGTTTGATGGTGCAGTTCAGATGAGACAGGATTCACTGAGGCACACATTCATTACTTATCTCAGTAGCAGCCGTCATATTAGCATGTTCTGTTGTTGCATGGCATGCATGTTCATACATTGAGGATACATTCATGCAAGTCAGGTCAAGGCTGATAATACATGACGAGGAGGATATGGAGTGTTCACAGATGTGATGATCTGCATTATGATATATGATGCATGGTCATAATTCATCCCTCCCCCCTCCTACCCACCAATCCCCATGCATTCCATGAGTGATTCTCCACAGCCATAACCGATCAGCTTAAATTGTTTTCTTTTATTTTGTCTCATTTCTTTTTCCTTGTGTGTGATATCCATTGTTTATGGAATTTGTAGTACACCAAGAGAGAGGTAGCTCTGAAATGTGCTGGGGAACTGTTACATCATGGAGGCAGTGCATTCTTAAAAGTTATAAAGCAATATGATTGTGGTCTCTTTCAACTAACCAGCAATTAGCTATAAACTTTTGGATAGCTGTATATCTTTTGATATCAGTTTAGTTCATGACTTGATTTTTATTTCTGTTGCTGTTAAACCTACACAGTTTTATCTAAGTGTCTATATTTGACCATCTCTTGGCCTATGAGGTAGTGATATACATTTTTTTTTGTATAATAAGCACATCCCAATTATAGCATGTATGATGGACACAAAAGAATATCACATCAGGATAATACATTAATTGGATTCACAGGAAATGCAACTACTGTTTTTGGTTTTTGTTGTATTTCTTTGTCTTGTGTTTTGCTTGTTTCTACGATTAGCAACTAGTTACTAATCATAGAGGTGACTTACTCACAAGTCTGTGAAGTCAATTGCAAATATATTTTAATTTCTGCATGAATAATCATAATTGTCATGATCATAATGTTTCAGTAAAGAGTTGGTACACTCTGTACATATTAATACTTAACTGCTGCTCCTGTTTGATCTACTAAATGACCATATTACAGTGTTATTTGGATGGATACAGGCACATGAGGTCACCCAGGTCAGTTGTCTAAAGAAGTGTGCAGAAAATTAGGCCATTGCAAGCTTTCTATACTACTACACAGAACTATATGAGTAAACACACTATAATATTCAGTCACACTCTTACTTAGTAGTAAACATTGACAACATGGTGTTTATCAAACTGACAGATTCTGGTATGATATAGCATCCTTGCTGCTTGTATCTGATTCACCCCATCCTATGATCACTCATAATTCCACTAATAATCTATCCAGGATTCCTCCTTGGGCAACAGTGACAAAAAGTTGCTATATTAGCTTATACACATAGCTACATAAGTTATACAGTAAATAAAATATTGTAGACCTAAGCATATGATTTGTTTATACAATGGATAGCTGTGTTGATGTGCAGTGTATGATGCTTCCTAGTATCCATATATAAATGTGAAAAGGTGTGTGTGTGTGTGCATGCTTTCGTATGTGCGTGTAGGCGTATGTACTTGAACACATTTCCAACCATTTTGTTGATATTGTCCACCTACAAATTGATGTGACCATTGTGTGTTTGAGGTACTAATCTACTGATAAGGTATCAAAATCCAGATGGAAGGAATCAGGTGTGGGATTACAATAAACCATATCTTTGTTTCTATCAACAATGCTCTCTCAACATTGCTACTTGATGATTATTGGTTGTTTATTACTTAACTGAAACAAGAAATACAGAATAAAATAATCAGTAAAATGCACTTTTTAATTCAACAACTCAGTTCTAAGATTAGTTAGTACTCACTATCCCTCTATTTCAATTTGTCTACCTACTCAATGCAAGTGGTTTCAGAAGTCAAGTATATTTTGTTTACTTGGTGGTGGCAGGAAAGCCCCTGACCACTACAAACTGCCATATTGCAAGACTACCTGATGCAATTACAAGACAGGATCTAATTAAGACCCACACAAGGGAGTTCTATGACTGAGTCAATAAATCTCCCCAGTAAGTTTGAAAGCCAGTTTGGTGGCACAGTGAGGATTCTGTTGTTTTGCTTCTTTGGAAATTTGAAATCTTCTAACACAGACAACCACTATGGCTGATCAGTCTTACTACATGTGGTTGCTGACTCACTGAAGGGAATCTTCTGATTAGCCACTTGGAAGAGAAATCATTTAGGATTAAAAATAAATGATAAAAAAAGGAAAACAAAAAATATTGATAGCAGAATATAGCATAAGAAAAATTACTGAAATTTACTTACTTCTCATTAATGGCTTATTTTAAAAAAACAAACATTTATAACCTAAAAAAAAAAAAAAAAAAAAAAAAAAAAAAAAAAAAAGGTATTAAAAATGAAACATTTTTGATAATATTTGTTCATCAATTTGCTTAATGCACTTTTTTTTCAGGTGAGTGAAAATATTTTCACTGGTCAAAGAGATTCCAGGTCTGTCATCTTTATTTAATCCTTCATTCACCATCTAATAGTGGCACTACCATTAACATCTGCAGCTGGAGTAGAAGCTATGACCTTAACACTAAGAGACCATGAAGAGTATGCAGACAATTTATAAGACTCTTTCCACTCTGACATATTTTGTGCTCATGAAAATGGAGGCCAATGGTACCAGACAGAGACTACATGCCGGCACTCATGGTTTGATGTGTCCTTTCCAATTCTAAACATTGCTCCTTTCCCTCCTCCTTTTTAAGCTACTTTATCTCTGAGCCACCTCATAATAATATTTAGTTGGGATCTTACAATGACACTGGTCCAGCTCATCTTTATGTGCCTATAAGGTTTAATGGTGCAGCTCAGATGAGACAGGATTCACTGAGGCACTCATCCATCACATATCTCAGCAGCAGCCGTCATATTGGCATGTTCTGTTGTTGCATGGCATGCATGTTCATTCAGTGAGGATACATTCATGCAAGTCAAGTCATGGCTGATAATATGTGATGAGGAAGATATGGAGTGTTCACAGATGTGATGGTCTGAATTTTACTATAGATAAATGGCCATAACTCATTCCCCCCATCTCCCCCCCCCCCCCCCCCCCCCCCCACCATAACTATTAACCTAAAAAAAAAATTTTTCCTTTGTAGGATTTCTTTTTCCTTGTGTGTAATATCCACTGTTCATGGAATTAGGAGTGCACTCAGAGAGAGGTAGCTCTGAATTGTGCTGGTGAACTGTTACATTATGGAGACATTGCATTTCAAACAGTCATAAAACAATTTGATTGCAATCTTTTCCAACTAACCAGCCATTAGCTATAAACTATTTGGTGGCTGTATATCTTTTAGATATCAGCTTAGTTCATGACTTGACTTTTATTTCTGTTGCTGTTAAGCCTACACAGTTTTATCTAAGTATCTACATTTGATCTTCTCTTGGCCTAGGAGGTTGTGATATATATATTTTTTTTATTCCTAAAGCATATCCCAATCATAACATGAATGATGGACACATAAAAGAATATCACATTAGAATAATACATCAATTGCTGATCCACAGGAAATGCAACAACTGTTGTTGGTTTTTATTGCATTTTTTGTCTTCTGTTTTGCTTGTCTCTATGATTAGCAACTAGCTACTAATCCTAGAGGTGACCTACTCACAAGTCTGTGAAGTTGATTGCAAATATGTTCAAATTTCTGCATGAAGGATGAAGATTGTCAAGATTACAATGTTTCAGTAAAGAGTTGGTACACTCTGTACATATTAATCCTTAACTCCTGCTCCTGTTTGATCTACTAACTCACCATATTACAGTGTTATTTGGATGTGCACCGGCACATGAGGTCACCCAGGTCAGTTGTCTGAAGAAGAATGTAGAAGATGAAGCCATGGCAAGCTTCCTATACTACTACTACACAGAACCATGGGAGTAAACACACTATAATGTTCAGTCACACTCTTACTTAGTAGTAAACATTGCCAACATGGTGTTTATCAAACTGACAGATTCTTGTATTATAGCAACCTTGCTGCTTGTATCTGCCTCACCCCATCCTATGATCACTCACAATTTCACTAATGATCTATGCAGGATTCCTCTTTGGGCAACAGTGACAAAACGTTGCTATATTAGTGTATACATATTGCTACATAGTTATATAGCAAATGAAATAGTGCTAGACCAATGACAAGATTTGTTTATACAATGGATAGCAGTGTTGATGTGCAGTGTATGAAGCTACCTAAAGTCCATATATATATATGTGAAAGGTGTGTGTGTGTGCGCGTACGTGCGTGTGCATGTGTGTGTGCGTGTGCGCGCAAGCATTCTTACATGCATGCATTCCAAATCATTTGTGGATAGTGTCCACCTACAAATTGATGTGACCATTATGTAATATGTAGTTGGGGCACTAATCTACAGATAGTCTGTCATCATCCAGATCAAAGGGTTGAGGTGTGGACTTACAATACACAAAATCTTTATTTCTTTAAACAGTGCTCTCTCTCTACATTTCTATTGGATGGTTATTGGTTGGTTGTTATTTAACTGAAACAAGAAATACAGAATAGAATGATCAGTAAAACACACTTTCTAAATCAACAACTCACTTTTAATAATTGTATTCACTGTCCTCTTTTATTTTGTCTATCTATTCACAGAAAGTGGTCATAGAAGTCAAATATATCTTGTTTGCTTGGTGGCAAGAAAGCCCCTGACTACTACAAACTGCCATATTACAAGACCACCAGATGCAATTACAAGACAAGATGTAATTACAAACACACACAAGGGAATTCTATGACTGAGTTAATAAATCTACCAAGAAAGTTTGACAACCAGCATGGTGGCTCTGTAAGGATTCGGTGGTTTTGCCTCTTGGGAATTGAAATCTTTGAAGTTCTCAAACAACCACCATGGCTGATCAGTCTTACTACATGTGGTTGCTGACTCACAGAAGGGAATCTTCTGATGAGCCACTTGGAAGAGAAGTCATTAAAAAAAATTTTTTTTGAAAAGAAATAAAAGAGTGACAGGAGAATATTGTAGAAGGAACAATACTGAAATTTATTTACTGTAACATTATTG
>OZ017792.1:8755329-8785329 GCA_963969325.1 Lycopodina hypogea
AATATAAAGTGATTTATAGCTTTTAGTGACATTGTGAACTGGAATGTAAATTGAAGCAAAGGTAACTAAAAAGGAATACTTGGTTGGCTTAATTTTTTATGGTTATATTGAGATTTGGAAGTGCCTCACAGCTGATGGTATTGGGTGTAGGTTTGCTTAAAAATATATGATAAATTAAAAATTAAAAAAAAAAAAAAAAAAAAAAAAATATATATATATATATATATATATATATATATATATATATATATATATATATATACCCTTTGGGAAACTAAAAGAGGCCCCCTTTATATAAACCTAGATGTGCTCCTGCACATGCATATAGAAATATGTGGGAAATGTGTTATCATTGACAAAATGAATTAAATGAAGAAAGTTAACTGAAATAATAACATGGCCCTTAGCTGGGTCCCAGCTACCTTGATTGTGTGCTCCTTCAATTTTGGTTGCTCATTTCTATATACTAACAAGCAATATGGTCTGCATAAAAATAAAGGCACTAGCATGTAACTAACATGATTCTTTATTTTCCATTCAAAGAGACTGCTACAAATGAACTGACAATAAGTTACTGTCTGTGGGTACTTGTATTTGAATCAAGTGAACAGAATGAAAGTACCAGGAAAAAAGGTAGAGGGGAAGATAAAAGGAAAAAAGGAGGGTAAGAAAGGGAAGGGAAGAGAGAAATCCCTGGTGGTGGCTTAAACCCACAATCACAAGCTTCAAATCTCCATCTTTGGACCTTTTTTCAGCCTTGACAGATAAATTGGTAGTGCAGGGCATGCCAGATCAAGGTAGGCAGTGTCTGGCCTCTAGGTCTCAAAGTCTATGAATTTGACTGTCTTGACACTCCCACTAAAGGTGAGGCCAGGTGGGATCCAGCCCAGCCTTGCACATACTCCTGCTATCACCAAACATGGCAAGGCATGTCCACTCAGCAAGTGAACTTGAAGAAGCCTGATATATGCTACAGATGTCAGTTACACAGTATAATGCAATGTCTGATTTCTGCAGGAGAGCATGGTATATGACCTATAGAATCTGGAAGCTTATTTGAACATCGCAAAGCACAGCATAATAAGGTAAAGGTTGGATAACATGCTGCCATTAAAATGGCATTCCTCCTCCCCAAATTTCTAGTTTGTTTGAACATTGCATGTGATGCAATAACTGGACATCAGTGTAGGTCCTAGTGTTTGGCATAATGAAATTTTTGGCACTTCTGACATGTCCACAGGAAGAGGAGTGGCCAGGAGCATTTTTAAGCCAAAGCCATACTTGGTATAGGATGTGTTTCCTCTATAGAGCGGGTTTCATTTGGTAATGTGCTTTAGCGAGATAGTGGACATACACCAGTATACATATATATGTACAAAGTTTTCTGGTCTTACATATGTGGGACCCAGACCATCTAATTCTCAGACACCTGTAGTGTGTGCTGCCAATTATTAGGTCTCTTTCGTCTAAGCATTTGGTTTGAAGCACCATTTTGGAATATTTGGCCTTGCATACCCACAAGAAGAGGTGTGACCAGGTGACTCAAGTGTTTTGGGTTATACACAATCCTCAGTGTAGGAAGTGTCATGCTAAAGTGTGGCTTTCATTTAGTGTGGTCGTTTGGCAGGAAAATAAATATAAAAAATATACACATAAAAACAATTACTATTCTGGTACACCCACAAAGAGAGGTGTGGCCTGGTGGTACTCAGCACTTGCCTTTGACCAATGAAAATGTTCCCACTCACACAATAAAAAATACATTAAGTATATAAATAAACAAATATTATTTAGCTTTGTTTATTTGTATGTTATTTTATTTTGGTTTATGAAACTTCTTTTTAATTAACCAATAATGTTGCAGTATTTAAATCTCAGTATTTTCCTATGCTATATTCCTCCATCACTCCTAATCTTTTTTTTCCTTTTTTTGATGTCCTAAATGATTTCTCTTCCAAGTGGCTCATCAGAAGATTCCCTCCAGTGAGTCAGCAACCACATGTAGTAAGACTGATTAGCCATAGTGCTTGTCTGAGAGCTTGGAAGATTTCAAACTCCCCAAGAGGCAGAAACACAGGAACCTTACTGTGCAACCATCCTGGCTGTATAACTTACTTGGGAGATTTATTAGCTCAGTCGTCGAACTCTCTTGTGTGCGTTTGCAATTACATCCTGTCTTGTATTTGCATCTGGTGGTCTTGCAATATGGCAGTTTGTAGTAGTCAAGGGATTTCCTGCCACCAAGCAACAAGATAGACTAGACTTTTAAGACCACTTTCAATGAGTAATTGGACAAAATGAAAGAAAGAGACAGTGAGTACTAATCTTAGAAGTTGATTGTTCACTTACAAATTGTATTTTACTTATTATTTATTCTGTACTTTTGTTTCAGTTAAATAACAACTGACCAATACCCATCCAGTAGCAATGTAAAGAGAGAGAGAGAGAGCACTGTTGATAGAAACAAAGATATGGTATACTGTCACCCCATACCTCACCTCAACCTATCTGTGGATTAGTGCCTTATATACACATGGTCACATTTATTTGTTGGCTCACAATATTTACGCATGGTTGGAAACAAAATCACGAATGCATGCACTCACTCTTGAGTGCATGCACACACACACATACACACACCACAACACACCTTTTCACATATAATTATTAGCAGCATATACCTGGTGTTGCTCGGCCAATGTCAACATGAAACATTATAGAAGCCTATCAAATTCAGGCCTGGCTGGCCCTTTAATTAGTATTTGGCAACCAAAATTACTTCCTGTAGGTGTGGCTAATAAAAAATCACAAACATTTCCATACCCACATGTGGTTAATAATGCTCACCCGGTTTCTTGGAGAGCACATGCCAAATTTCGGCCTTTTTGGCTCTAGTGTTTGACCGTGATGCCTAGACATGCATACAAACATACATATCTACAAACCAAAATATATATTTAAAGTTTGTTGTTGGATCAAGTTTTTTAGGTCCAAGCATTATTAATAAGTACTTTTTTGACGCTTGTTAGTTTTACACACCAATGGTAAGAAGTGTAGACAGGGGGAATCCCGCTCATGTTACTCCCAAAGTGAAGTTGTGTGTGCATACCATGTTTGAAGTCTGTCACTCCATGGGTTTGTCTGTACCATTTTTGGCCTTTTTTTGGGGCCTGACATAAAACAGAAATGTGTGTGGTCATATACAGGTTCTTAAAACATTCCCCAAATTATATAGATTCCAAATATATATGAGTTCATGGATCTAACTCCCTAGGTTCTACTGTTCTTGGTAAAATACCTTTTTTTTTTTGTGCATTTTTATCCTTACACCGGGAAAGGGAGAGGTGTGGCCAGGTGGGACCAAACACATGTAACTCCCAGAAGGAAGTTATATATGCATAGCCAGTTTTAGATCTGTAGCTTCTATGGTTTTTCTCGCAAAAGTACCATTATTGGATTTTGTCTTGTCACCATGGCAACAATTTTCTGGATGTTTTAGTCTATGTTTTAAGTTGGGTCATAACCTATCATCATGCCAAGTTTCAGAGAAATCCGTCCACAGGTTTGGCCAGAATGATGGTACAAACAGACAGACAGACAGACAGACAGACAGACAGACAGACAGACAGACAGACAGACAGACAGACAGACAGACAGACAGACAGACAGACAGACAGACAGACAGACAGACAGACAGGCAGACAGACAGACAGACATACACAGACAGACAGACAATCTCCCTTTTTATATATATAGGGGACTAGCAGCATATACTCCAAGTTGCCCAGCCAATGTCCACATGAAACATTATAGAAGCCACTCAAATTTCTGCCTGGTTGGTCCTATAATTAGCTTTTGGCAGCTAAAACAACTTCCTGTGGGTGTGGCTAATACCCCCCCCCCCCCCCCCACACACACACACACATTACCACACCAACATGTAGTTAATAATGATTATCCAGTTTGGTGTCCATATACTAAATTTCAGCTTGAATGGTCTATAAATGAGTATTCGACAGGCATAATGATGTCCTATGGGTGTAGCAATGACCATACCACACTCATTGACACACACATGTGATTAGTAATGCTCACCCAGTTGTTTGGAAACTTCATTCAAAATTTCAGACTTGTTGGTCGTTCAATTAGCTTTTAATAGCCAAAACAACTTCCAGTGTGTGTGGCTATGGCCAATCCACACCCACATGTGGTAAATAATGCTGTTCCCGGTACTTGGACACCACATGCCAACTTTATACCGAATTAGTTTCTAATTATCTTTTTTCAGCCTAAATAACTTCCTGTGAGTGTGACTATAGAAAAACCACACCAATTACTATACCCACATGTATTTAGTAATGCACACTCAGATTCTTAGAGAGCATATGGTAAATTTCAGCCATTTAAGTACCAGTGTTTGGCCATGATGCCTAGACACATATATACAAGCATACATAATACTTACAAACAAAAATATATAATAAATTGGTTTGTGGATGTAACTCCTTTGGTTCAATCGTTATTCAGAAGTTTAATGTTTTGTTGTTTTTTTGGGCACTTTTTCTTGCACACCAATGGGAAGTGGTGTAGCCAGGAGGGATCCCGCCCATGTTACTCCCAAAGTCAATTTGTTTATGCATACCATTTTTTAAGTCTGTTGTTCCAAGGGTTTGTATGACTAAAGTACCATTTTTTTTATTAATTTTTTGGGCCTGACATGAACACAGAAATGGGTGTAGTCATGTACATGCATTTTAGACATTCCCCAGATTACAATGATTCCAAATATATATAGGTTCATGGTCTAACTCCTATGGTTCAAGTGTTTTTGCTGATATACCATTTTTGGGATTTTTTGCATATCACAAGAAAAGGAAGAGGTGTGCCCTGGTGGGAGGCATACCAAGTTTTAGATCTGTAGCTTCAAGCATTTTTCTGGCAAAAATACCAGTTTTGGATTTTTTTCCTTACCATGGTAACCATTTTGTGTAATTTTTTGCCCATGTATTAAGTTGGGTCAAAGTTTACCATCATACCAAATTTCAGAAAAATCCACCCACAGGTTTGGCCAGAATGATGGTACAAACATGCAGTCAGACGACAGACAGACGGATATCTCCTTTTATATATATATATAGGAGATATACATTCTAGGAAGCATTATACACTGCTCATTAACACAGCTATTCATTATATGTATATATAAATCATGTGCTTATATCTAGCAATATTTTATTTGCTGTATAACTATGTAGCTATATGTATAAGCTAATAGAACTATGTTTTGTCACTGTGTCCCAAGGAGGAATCCTGTATAATTAATTTTTTTTTATTGGTGTATTTTAGTCTATCTATCTATCTTTTCTGTTTGTACAGAATTACTGGGATTGAATGAACGAATTGGTTGATTAGGATGAAATTTGTCGTGAGCATTTGGGGTTGGGTGTGGGATGGTTATTACAGAATTATATGATGAATTCCTATATTTTAATCTATCAATCTATCTTTTTATTTTTAATTTGTGCATAATCATTTCTGTTTTGAAAATGTAACTTGAATATTTTACAGTAAAACATATCATGAAGTTAGAAATGTCTTACATGATGATACGTCTAGTGAGGCTAATATCTGGTGTCTGTGCAGAAGCTCCAACAGATTATGTTGTTGTGAGTTTAGACAACTGTTGTTTTTTTTCCAGCAACATTTTATTTGTTCTGAGACATGCTTTCCTATGATTTACTGTTTGCAATGTTCTTCTTGTGTAGCTAGGTTTATTTTCAATGTCTGCTTTGTTATTTTTAGTTGTTGTTTTTGATAGGTCAATTGTCTTCATGCAAGCTTGACAAACATAACTCCTCCATTATGGTATGCATGCACCTGCTTTAAAATTGTAGATGGAATGAGCCACACAATAATGATGGGAGGTCCAGATGTTACCACACCCACTAGGATAGGTTTGGTATAGTGATGGAGGGTGGGAGCACAAAATTCCGTAGGTCCTGCTGCTACCCCAAAGCAGCCGTTTTTTTATTACTTTCTTATGCCGTAGTCTAAATTGTCTGGAGTGAATTAGTTTGATCTGAAATTTAGTGCTTGTGTTCCTTTCAGTAACAGTCTTTCAAGGCACTCATTTATGAGTTCTTCAAACTCTTTTCTCCTTTACTTTCCCTTACCTGAAGATCACATCTGCCAATTTTCAACTGAATCCTTTAAGCCATTTGCCATGTTATCATATATATATATACATCTATATCTAGCTCTATCTCTCTTTACCTCTCTCTCTCTCTCTACATATATATACATATATACACTTATATAAATATCAATAGCTGTATTATTATGAGATTGAATTTTTTTTTCCTCCACAGGGCATGCAATGTTGAAATACATTACGTTTCTATAAAATGGTAGTGTGTGAATGCATATAAATTCTATTTGAAAAAAAATAAGGTGGACAAGGAAGAACTTTCTTTTGGCTTCTTTACTTCCCCCACTTGAACAATGGGGTGTGGACAAATCAGACCTAGCCCAGGTTACTTTCTCTTATCTGAAGATCATATCTGCCAATTTTCAAATGAATTCTTTCAGCCATTTGCCAGGTTATCATACCTATCTTCCTATCTATCTATGTATGTACATATCCATCTATCTACTATCTATCTATCTATCTATCTATATCTATCAATCTATCTCTCTCAATCTCTCTATCTCTATCTCTATCTAATTCTATCTCTATATCTATAATCTATATCTATATCTATATATATATACACACATAAATATCACTAGCTGTATTATTATAAGATTTAAATTTGATATATCTACAAATTCTCAACTGAATCCTTTCAGACATTTGCCAGGTTATCATATAAGATTTGAATTTTTAATCATTATTTTTTTGCTGATCAATTTGATTTTTCTCAATTTATTTCATTTTATATTATTTATATTATAAAAAAAAAAAAAAAAAAAAAAAAAAAAAAATCCTCTACATTCATCCTGTACATTTAATTTTATGCTTATATTTTAGTTCTGCTTTATCCCCATTTCCTCACCAGGGAGACATATAATTGGGGATTGTGGGTGTGGTATATGATGGGTGTGGTCTGTCCCTACTTCTATTTGAAAAATAGGCAGCTATGGGTAAATAAACTGCTAATTTTGACTACTTTATTCCAAGCTCACCTTATGGTTCTAATAGTTTAGCATTACATATGCCTCCAAAACATTTCGACTGTCCTAAAATAATTTTTTTTTTAATTACCCATAACATTATAAATAACCTTCTGCATTAAACAGAATACTATCAAAACATTGTGAACTTTTTAAAAAATCAGTGGGCAACCTCATTTCATGCCTACTTATGAGCTACTCTAATTTGAATGAAGTCACAAGGTCTAGAAATGGTTTTTTGATTGGCTTTATTCATGTTTCCTGTTAAAATTGCCATGTTGTAATTTATAAAATTATGAAATCAATAAAGGTTTACTGATGATATGGCAAACTCTATGTTTTTCTTATAGGATTGCTGTACACTGAAGAGCCAGTCAGACGAGCCTTCACACTCAATGAGAGAATGGAAATGAGGATAAATATTTCTAGTGTACGGAACATTGCACCAACAATAATCCGCTCCCTGGTGTGGTCCCACAATGGAACTGAACTAGCCTCTGATGGTAGACACAGTATAGGCCATAATGGGACATCCCTGACCATATCCAATGTAGTGCAGTCTGATGCTGGCAAGTATGAAGTGAGAATCAACTCCACAGATCTTGATAATGGAGGAATCTGTGATAGGAATATTCTCCCAATGTTGGCAAACCTTGCCCTTCACGCTCCAGTGACATTTGTTCTACAGGAGTCTAGTGTTCCCACATATTATCCCAATGATATCATCTCTCGCTATGCTCTCCCAGCATATCAAGGTTCCACTGATAAAACTTTGAACATTGACAATGTCTTCATGATTGATGTTCCTGCAGTAATGGATGATTCAAATCCTTCTGAGATACTATACAAAGATGGTGTGTCCATCAGACACAGGGCCTTGTTCAACAGCAGTGTCTCCTATGGTAATGTGACAACACAGTCTCTGAGGATAATATACAACAACACTGAGGATGTTACTGGACGCTATTACTATCAGGCATACACATTCCGCACTGATATAGATGGAGATATTTGCCCTCAATACGGCGATTACCTTAACTTCACAGTTGTATTTCTTCCTATCTTCTCTGTACATTGGAATATCAGATCATACTGTGAGTTAAGTTCAGATAACATCAGTACTTATTTTAATTTATAAAATTAATATAATTTTTATTTAAATTTGAGTTATTTTTTTAATGCATGTTGTATATGGAAATGGTAAGGGTTGGCATACCTGATTTACTATTCAGTTGATACTCTCTTTAAGAAAATTACAGTAATCACAGTAAGAATAGATTTCTCTCAGAAAGTGGGAATTCTTTTTTGATGTATAGATTGACCTCTCTAACCTCCACCATGCAGTGACTGTTGACTGGCTGTGTGTGTGTATGTTAGTAGCTTATTTGTGCATTAACTTATAGTACAGCTCCTCTGTACATTGTGGGTACATCATGACACACACCAGCAGAGGTTGCCTCATCCTGTGAGGGAAGATGTGAGTGTGGATATACACTACCTCACATCTTGTTCCACCTCCTCCGTAGTCACCACAGGGAGATGGAATTGAGAGGGTCTGACAAATGAAATTTCGATGTTGAGAAAGTTTGTTTTTTTATAGTAAAATACCTCATTCAATGAAACTAGCAGTCAGTTATGATATTCTCTCATTTTAAACTGCCAGGATCTAGCTATTGCACTGGTGAGAGAGCTCTTACTCAGGTTAAAGCTATATTCCTTTTGATTTAAAATAATAATCGACCCCTCTAGATTTTTTCTCTCTATGTTGCATAATTGTTAGCTATATTTGTGGATGCCATTATTATTAAAGGGTGACTGAAATGGAAGAAAATCATTTTAATGTCTAATTTTGTTGTCCTTTGTGCAAAACAAATTTGGAAATTTTCGGTCCAATATTCATGAAGAAAACTTAGCTTAAAAATTTACTTCCTGTGAGGTGTAACTTTATTGACATCACAAGGAGGACACCACAACAAGAATTCAATGTAAGTGATGATCTAGTTCACTCTTCATCAATTCCTTGAGTGTGGAGGCCAAATTTGGCTGGTAAGTAAAGAAGTGGTAGCATTACATTCATGCCTAGTTAAATAGCAACTTAGGAACTGTGGACTAGCTATTGTGAAGACCCAGCTCTTTTGAAGGAATAAGTAAGTTGTCACTTTTGATAGTGCTATAATTCCTCCAAACTTCAGAGCGTAGTGACACTGAATCCCCTTATGCTTCATTCAACTCTGATTCGGGTAGCTAGCTAATTGTGCAATGGTTCCTTTTTGAACACTTGGTCATAAAAATTTAGAGTTAGTGACTGCCCGAATAAGATACCCTAATAGCAAATATATTAGCTACACATGTTATAGCCAAGTGTAGAATTAACAATTACACAGTTTACTGTATAGCTAGCTAATTATTAAATATATTCCTCCACAGTAAAAGTGGCTAGCTAGCTAGTAATTATTACCATGACAAATCAGAAAGTCTTTGACCCTAATTTACTGTGCCTGAATCAGAGCTGGGTGAAGTTGCAGTGTCACTGGGCTCTGAGGTTATGAGAATTATTTCACTCTACAACAGGACCGACCACCTTAGTTCTTCCTTCAGATTTGCTGCTTTATTGTTCTTTTGCATTTTTTTTTGTCCAGTTGCTACCTCAGTTGATACCTATGTGCTACTACCACTCTTGGACTTGCCGGCAGAATTTGAGCTCCTAACTAGTAGAATTGTTGAAGTACCATATCACTTACATTGAGTTGACTTCTTGCTGCAGCTGTCCCCTTGTGATGTCATTGCCACTGATTCATCCAAAATTAATTTGACCATTTCCCATCCATTGGCTCATTAAAATATTAATGACAGAATGGAAGTGTTGTTTTCACTGGCTTTCCAAATAAGAAAGGTAGAGGTTGATGAAAGGTTCATCAATAGAACAAGTGTCACAAAACAGGGAAAAGTGTGTGTGGGGCATTAGAGACTACTAAACCACTCCTTCATATCATACTATAGATTAATTGTATTGCATTTCAGTAGAGAATTTTTCCTTTAAAAATTTTAGATCAAATATTGATTTCTTCTAATAATTTGAGAAGATTACCGACTTCAAAATTAAAAAAAAAAAAATAATAAGAAATGAACGTGATCTCTCTTTCTCTATACTCCACTAGAGATAGGAGGTAGATATATAGCTATGCCTATTTCAGAGTTTCTGGTGATGATAATTTTATAAAATGCACTGTATAGTAATATCAAAGTAACTTAACTATCTTTCCTTCCTCCTCTAGTTGTGTCAGACGTAACATTTGCTGATGTTATGTATGAAGCAGACACTGTCAGAGTGACCCTGCAGTTCTCCATCACTAATGAGAGGGGCACACCCTCTGTGGAGGTGTCTCCTCCTCCTGTTTCCCTGGGATATCCACAGACCACCACCTCTACCACCTTTTCCACTAATGCCACTCTCAGCTATGGCACCAACTACACCTTCTCCATAGCGGCCAGCAACTTTGCAGGGATGGAGAAATATCAAACACACTTCTTTGCACCCAGAGGTATGGCGGGTGATGTGTGTCATGTGCATTGGGGTAGACATAACTATAGTGTGTCCAGGTCCACTGCATAATGTGTGTGTGGACTGATTAGTTGATGGCATGGCAGGCAGTGATGTTCATGTCTTGTCCTTAGAGAAGGAACATCAGCTCTCTCCTTGCTGATAGACTCTAACATCTTCCTATTGTCATTGTCTCTGTCCTGTGAAGTGAACCTTATCTTATAGAGACCAGGCAAGATCTGCCTTGCTTCATGAAGGGGCCATGACATTTCCCTTGTTTCATATAAAGGGAAGACTACAGCATTCAAGAATATACATGATTGGTCATAGAGTGTGGTCACTCACTTGTTCCAGTATGAGGTGTGGCATTAATCTCAGCTAATGACACAGAAGCTTGCACTTGTCTCTAGTGCAGCCTGAGTCAGCACATCTGACCAAGTGTGCTCTCTAATTCACATTGTGCAGAAAGGCTGCACCTCACACTATGAGGCAGACATTGCAATATCAGTGGAGAGTGTGTACTGCCTTACATATGTCTGAGAAACATAAGAGAACAGTTTATAGTGACCACTCCTGGCTTATGGGTACTGATAACGTTTAAATCAGTTCAAATCATCAGTGAAGACTCACTTTACTTGCAAGTATATTTCCATGTAGCGTAATTGTCATGTTCTGCATTTAATTATGCCTGCCCATGCAATGCTGGAGGATATATCAGGGGTGGATCCAGGATTTTAAAAGGGGTAGTTGTTTTTTTTTTGATTTTTTACTTACGAAATCAAACCACACCTATTTGGTAAACCACAACCTTAACATATTCCCAGTTGAAAAGAGGAAAAACGATCATTTCTGGAGCTGTTTCAGCTTCTTCATAAATTCAAGCCAACTTAACTTGACAATTTATATTATTATTTTTACTCGGACAGTAAAACATAAATTTAAGTTATCTAACAAATTAGAGTTTATGCGGATCTGAGGATATTTTGACTATTATTCTAGAATGTTGAATTGCAAACAAGTATACTTGTGAATCCATATCTAATGGTTTGTTTCTGACATTCAATAGCAGCAAGAAATGTATGGGCTATATTAAGCAACATATTTAGTTAAGTGATCTTCATCACAAATTGGAAACGTTTCATGTAAGGCTTCATCCACCTTCCTTTGAAATATAATCCATTTATTTTTCCATAGTCTATATTCAGTGCTTAATAATTGTGCAGGTGGAAGACCTGTACTACACAACATACATTTAATCGCCATATATTATTTAAAAGTCATCCCAACTTTTAGTAAGCATATTAGCATTACTGGGTAAGTAACCATAAAGCCTCCAATTTTCCATGGAATTTTCATGCATTTTTGAACACCTGGGATTTAGATGTCCAGATGTGACAAGGTGAATTCAAAATAATACACTTAACTTTATTTATTAACATCGTCAGCAGTGGCACTGAGTAGCACATACTTTACGAAATACTCCATGCTCAAATATGTTATAGTAGAGCCCAACCTTTCCTCCACATTGCTATATATATTATCCTCACTATATATTATCTTTTATATTATCCAGTAAATATAATAGGTTGTTATTATTTTAATTAATGGGTAAACATATGTCACCTGCATCAGCAGCAGTAGAGCTGTACTCACACACTTGAAAATACTGGGCTCTATATTAGGCTGGTACTCCTATGATGTCAATCAGGTGGAACATAGAAAGGAGTTTACTCCTGAATGATTGCCTGGACATGTCCTATATTTCTGGATTGGTGCCTTGAGATTGCTGCCACAGCAGTGAGATGTCTAGGACATGGAAGGATTCACTGCAATCCCAATTATTATTATTATTATGTTTTAATAATGCCCTTGGAGAATTTACTTTCTTAAGCTTGTGAACAATTTATATCTTCTCAGCAACTAAAGAAGCTTTTAGTTTTTCATGCACACAACCAGCAGAAGCCACAGTTCTCTCTTTCTTATCACACTAAGCATCTTCATTAAAAAGCAAAAGAATGGGAAAAAAAAGCAACAAAATTCCGTTGTTCTATTTGACGCTGGGAAAGAGTGGGGGAAAGGGTTACCCAGATAGAGGGGATTCTGGATAAGGGTAGTTTGAGAGTATTTATCCATTGAGTATGCCCTATAGCTACTATCATTGCTTCAAGAACTCCAGCTGAAAAGGGGTAGTTCGTAGGAGCTCAACGAGCTACCCCTGTATCCCCCACTGTATATTCTTCTGTGAGTGTCCACAGATGTTGCAATACAATGACTCCTTCTGTTGCTCTATTTGTAATCCTAACATCAGCTCTGTGTACTGGTTGATCCACATGCACAGCATGGCCACCATATTTTGGGTGGGGAGCATCTCTTGTGGGGGAACATGGTCCAGGGACACATTGATGAGACACAAATATAGCCATATATGTCAATACAATGTCTCCCACCCACTCCACAAAGAGGTCTCCCTCCCCTCCCCAGTTAGATATGTCATGTCAACATCTGCAGGTGCAAGTGGAGGCATTAAGAGAGGCGGCAATCCAGTGAGGGTCTCTGCTAATGGCTGTCCATCTGAACAAGACAATGAAGACATATTGGTGGATGTGCTGGGATTACTGTCTTCAGAGTTTGGAGTGGTTCCCTTGGGTCTGGCCAGGTCCTATGCAGCCACATCTTGTGAGGAGGTAGCCAGGGCAAGTCAACACAGCAAGGCTGGTCTCTACTGGATCACTGATGGCTCCAACACTGCACACCAGGATCACTGCAACTTCTGAATGGCACTGTTGCAATGATCCTAATGCAACTATTATATAGCAGTGCATAGTTGTAGCTGCAGTAGTAGTTGGTGTGTGGCATTAGGGTATAGGGAGTTTGTGTGTACATTAGCATTATAGCTATTAACCTAATACGTAATTATAATATTGTGACATTTTTTTATTGTTTGTCTTCAGAGAAATGTAATGTCTTCTTCATTGTGCTTAAAGGTTAATGAATATTAATAAGATACCAGAGTTAAAAAGAAAAGAAGTTGATTGCGTGGAATGGGTTTCTCTCCATTTCAAAGGAAGCCAATTTTATATTAGTTTGTGAAATTCTCAAAAATTGGCATAATTCTATATGGCTTTGCAAAATGTACAGCAGGGTCATGTACAATTTTCTATGAAATGTAAACTATTTAAAATTTGAGGTATTTGGTAAGTAATACAATCAATGCATGAGTACAGCTTGGAGTGGACAGATAATACTTCACTGATGTGATCATATCTTATTCATATTGGGAAATGAATATCATTCAAAACAAAATTCTTTAATAAAAGTTGGGTTTTTATTTTGTAAACACAATTCTGGCCTGGTAGATATATGGCTTATAACAACCAATCCAATCCAGCAGATTCCAGTTAGACCCAATGTCTTGGCTTTCCTGTGAATTTATAAGCCTGAAAGTACATTTACCATCACTCCAATATTAGTGACAGCTCTTATTAATATTCTGGAGCTCAGAATGTTTTTTCTGAAGTGGACATTTATTGGATGTATGAAAATACAAGGGGAAACCATACCTGATCCAATTTTAGGAGATTGACAATGGTTACTGTTCATATACAGAAGCATGTATGTCAACACTTACTAAGTTATCAAAGTATAATTTATCATAGTTTACTCCAATAAAAATAATTCAGTATCAGTTGAGGATAAATATTAATAACTAAGTGGAGTAGCAAAAAAAAAAAAAGAAAAAATCTTTAGTACAGCAGTTCTTTTCATTGATTTTTGGGCTCCTGCAGTAACGAGCATATTTGTTCAGTTTTGCTTTAATGTAGTTAGTAAGACACTAATCTCATTATATAAGCAAACATATATAATACAATTAATGAACACCTATGTGAAAGTAACATTTGTCTTTGCAATGAAACAAATTCCCTTGACCATCTTGGATTGAGTGAAATCCAGAATGGCTTTAACTTTTTCAGGTAAAGGGGTTGCACCATGTTGGTCCACATGGTGGCCCAGGAAATTGATTGAATCCACACCAAAAATGTATTTGGAGCAGTTAATAGCCAAACCATAATCTTGTGGTCTTGAAAAAATTGAACACAAATGCTTCTGATAATCTGCTTTTGTGTGACTAGCCACCAAAATATCATCCAGATAGACAAAGACGAAATCCAGTCCCTGGCAGACAGTGTGCATGAGACATTGAAAGGATTGAGCTGCATTAGTGAGTCCAAAGGGCATTCAGACATATTAGAATAGTCCAAATGGAGTGATAGTTGCAGTCTTTAGAATGTCCTTTTATTAATAGGAACCTAATGACAACCCTTTACCAAATCAATCTTGGAGAAAATTTCATCCCTGCTAAATTAACAGCAAAATCTAAATGTGAAAAACTGGATATTTATTAGGAGTAGTCACATTAAACTGGAGCCCTTAGGGACCATGTACAGTGGAGAGGCCCATGGGCTGCTAGAGCCATGAATGATACCTAAAGTTTCCAACTTGTCAAATTCTGCCTTAGCTAACTTGACTTTGTCCAGGAGGAGGTAAGCTTCTTGCTCTGGCACTGATTGGAGGACCCTGGGTCTGCACATAATGCTCAACTCCATGCTTGAGCACTGTTGATGAAAAAATATGCGTAGCAATGGAAGGAAATTCTCTCAGTAAATCAGAAAATGCACCACCTGCCTGTACAAGCTACCGTGCTGATAGGAGGGCCAACTTGGGTTGCTCAGGTGAGAGGAATGATTGCATATGATTTAGTATCAATTAGCCTATGGCCTTTGAGATCAAGCATCAGCCCATTGGTGCACAAAAAAATCAGCCCCCCAGTAATGGTTGACTAACATCTGCAATCACAAACTCCCAAAAGAAATGTCACCAATTACTATGGACACAATACGTGTACCAAAGGTGCGGATGGATGATCCGCTAACAGCTTGAAGGGAAGGGCCCTTAAGGGAGTACGCCTATCATTGACAACATAGGGTGGGATAACCCAAACTTGTGCACAAGAGTCCACTAAAAATCTACAACCTGAAGATTGACCCCACATATGTGGCAAAGTTTTTTGAAGAGCCAATCACTGAGGCTACTCCAAATGGTTGGCCTCCTCATTCTGCTACCTCAAAACCAATGGCTGCAACCCTATCCTTCCAGGGACAGGGTAGTCACATTGGTATGCTTACTCACCAAATTTAGCTGGTAAGCACAAAAATAAGAGAAAAACACTTGCCTTTTCCTTTTTTTGGAACCACACCCACGAGGTTGCCTTCCAACTTGATGAGGAGGATATGAAATTAAGGTCTTGTGGGAGGTAGAAAAAAACAGCCAATTGTCCAATCTTGAGAGACTCTGGAATGAGGTCTGCTCACTTAACTATTTCATCAAGGGCAGTAAGACCTGCAGATACCACATGCTTTCTTTCAAAACTCCATTGGGAAAGTGCAAAGCCACACTTGTTTGAAATGGGCTGTACCCTGTAGACCGCTCATGGAAGCTAACATGTCCAGATGAAATTTTTTCTACTTTCTGTTCATCAGAAAGGCCATACCTGGCCAAAACAACCTGTTTTAAGTTGTTGAACTTACCAGCCACTGGAGGGGCCATGAGAGTAGCCTTAAGGCTCCAATGCTGCTACTACATGGTAGTACAGTAGGAATACAGTTATCCAAACATACCAGTTGACAGAACAAGGCTTGAAGCTGCACCCACAACAATGCAAGCTGGTCAGAACAAAAAACAAAACAAAAATAGTGAAGCAATTATAAAATTGAAGCAAACATAACCAATTAACCACCCTAGGCCCACTGCAGCTGTTTTCACCTGAAGAGTTCTAGGTGCTCAAGATTATAATTTGGTGAGTAATAGAAAAACTTTAGCTTGTATAGCTACCCAGTCAACCTGAAAAACAAACAGTCCACAATACTATTAGGAACCAAGAGAAGCTGTAGTCCTTCCACAACATATTTCCTTGATAACAAAAAAAAAAAAAAAAATTTAACATGCAATATATCAGATAACTTGAGCAACATGGGGGCAACTTCAGTTTTCTGAACTCCTCTGGCCACAACATGTTGGATAACTGACTTCCTACTGTATTTAGATTGGTCTTCCTTAACATTCCTGAGCGAAAACTGAGCTTCACACTGACTGAAACCACAACTCTGGGTCTAGGGGGTCAAACGTAGGAAGTTTGATTGCTACAAACTCTACTGCAGCACCAGGCACTGACTGGGTCCCTTTGAGAATATCACTGGTAGGTTGTGACAAGTCTGGGGCCACCACTTTAGCAGTAGCTAAATATTTTGTACTGACAAAGATTTAGAACAAAGATAAGGACATCTTTTCATAGAATACTAATCACAATATAAATTTACAAGAAATTACAAGTCCACTTTTGACATCCCCAAAGGTGAGAAATATGAACTGCTACAATAGTGTTTTATTTTCAGGTTCTCATTGAAAGTTTGTGATTGGTAAAGTGGGTTCAATGATGGAAGGAAAGGTGTTGGAGGTCATGACCTATGGCAGTGGTGGTGGGGGTGAGTGGACACTGGCCATTACATCAGCCAGGCCTCCTACTGGAGGGACAGAGGAGACACATTGGCTGGTGGATTTCTTGTGAAATAAGACACTACATAACCTTTACCTTTCAATTAGAGGAGTTAGTGTGTACTTTTTTCCATCCAATTTTGGTTTCTGTTATTCTAACTTTTTATTTTTTTAATTTTTTTATTTTTTTGTTGCAAATCAAATTGGGTTATATATATTCATTCATATCTTATTGACAAATTATAAATACGGAATGCAAAAATATTATCATCGGCATCATTGGTAAGTGGGTGGCATACACACATGGTCATTGTTGTTGTTATTTGAGGTGAGTGGGTGTAGCCATCTCTGGCATGGAAACAAACAAACAAACAAACAAACAAACAAAACACACTGTCATCCATCACTGATACACACAACTGTGGGTGTTTCCTCTCTGGTAGAGTGTGGGATGCTTTTGTTTCTTCTTGACCTTTGAGAGGAGTGACTTGACCTGTCTGTCCAGAGAGAAGTGGAGTGAACATGCACTCACACTCTTCCTGTCCAGGAAGAAGCTGTATGATAGAATCTGGAGGGGGAGAGAGAGAATGGAGAGTTGATATAAGACTAGATTTCCAATAGAGTTTCCATGAACACACGCACAAACGCACACACACACGACAGGACTAACACTAAGCCTATCACTTATCCTCACTGTTATCCACAGAGTGAATAAATCTTGGGGGGGGGGGGGGGGGGGGGGGGAGAGAGAGAGAGAGAGAGAGAAATATGACCCCTTACCAATCAGAGTGAAAATGTAATTTAACTGAATTGAGAAATGGTTAACATGAGAGTCTGATGCAGGTGAGGTAAGGTGAGGTAAGGTGTGGAAGAAGACAGAGGATCTAACGCAGGTAAGGTGTGATAGAAGCCAGAGGCTTTAATGCAGGTGAAGTAAGGTGTGACAGAAGCGAGAGGCTCTAATGCAGGTGAGGTAAGGTGTGGCCAAAGACAAAGGCTCTAATGCAGGTGAGGTAAGGTGTGGCCAAAGACAGAGGCACTAATGCTGATAAGAAGGAAGGAGAGAGGGAGCCAGTAGAGTAGAGAACTTGAGAAGACAACACCGTCATCACCATACACACGGCCACCCCTTACCTTCCTGATGCTGCATGTGAAGTGGCCCTCCGTGTTTGTGCTGAAGATATAGCGCAAGATGCAGAGGACAGAGAGGTCAGTCACCATCCTCAAGTCAGAGGCAGTGGGTGCAACAGTAGTCAGCTCATAGCCACAGGCCATCTCAAATATCACATGACCTGAGAAACATGTATCATGTTACAAAGTACTACAGCAACAGCGACGAATGAAGTGATATTCTGACACACACTGGACCAACATCACACTGGGCTGAGGCAGGTTGAAGTAGGGTGACAATAGCTCTATGGGGACACACACTGGACCAACATCACACTGGGTTGAGGCAGGTTGAAGTAGGTTGACAATAGCTCTATGGGGACACACACTGGACCAACATCACACTGGGTTGAGGCAGAATTAGGTTGACAATAGTTCTATGGGGACACACACTGGACCAACACCACACTGGGTTGAGGCAGAAGTAGGTTGACAATAGCTCTATGGGGACACACACTGGACCAACACCACACTGGGTTGAGGCAGGATGAAGTAGGTTGACAATAGCTCTATGGGGACACACACTGGACCAACTCTCCTCGGCTCTACAGAACATGCCCCACAAAAAGATATTCAGGACGCCCATGAACATGACTACCATTACCAACTACGTTGGCTCACTATGGCTAATAGGGGAGTTGCGCGATTACGTCAGGTACTACCTGCCACGCCCACTTATGGTATCAATGAACCACCAGCACCATAGAAAACCAATTGGGATTCATGACTAACAACGCTTCTTTCAATCACTGCTATTGCAAAGTAGCTCCTGCTTTTATCTAACTACAGGAATAGAACTTTATGTAATTCCCAGCATGCTGATACCAAATTCCAGAATATTTCGAGCTACAGTTGTGGAGAAAATGGAGCATAAAAGTGATGGAAATGTTAGTTAAAACCTGGCAGCTAGTTCTCAGAACTCATAGGTAGGTGACTGTAGTGGTCAGCACCAGACAGTTGCCACAGTTAATATTGGCCCAAAAGAAGCTGCAATACTTCTCTGAACTCTGTCAGGCAGCACCTGTGGCAATCCAGAAGTTCTTGGCAAGTGTTAGAGAAAAATTAGAAGCTATTTCTGCTGCGATACTGTGTCTGACAACTGTGTGACACTCACTGCTACTGCCACCAACCAATTAGCACTTCATTGTTTTGCTAAGTTCCCCATGTTAGTACATTAGTACATTAAACTGTTGCTAGCCTCCCTCCTCTCTCCCGATATGTAATTTAATAAATTTAATAAATAAATTTAATGAATAAAAAATAGTATAACTGATTGTTATGTGGGCCCCTCACATGCAAGATCTGTCTGCCATGGTTGGAGATGGAGGAAGCACAGAGATGGTGGTCGGTGTAGCTGTCCTACTTGACGGACCAATAACTGGTCGGATTTTTCTGTAATAAAGAAAACCACTCAATTCATTCCACACATTTTTTAACGAGAATATTCACTTCTTTATTAA
Source organism: Lycopodina hypogea (assembly GCA_963969325.1). NCBI lineage: Eukaryota > Metazoa > Porifera > Demospongiae > Poecilosclerida > Cladorhizidae > Lycopodina > Lycopodina hypogea. Next base: position 8,775,223 of record OZ017792.1, read on the forward strand.
TTGATTCATCAAAATAAATATAAATAAATATAAATAGATAACACAGTACATAATATCATATATATGTATATATCACATATACTGAACTCAATTGTATTGTCCTTAAGGTCTGTGTAATCCGTATAGTAAATCTATAGGAGTCACCCCATGATAATTTGAGCTCATTTGGTCTAACATGTTTCAGAGTTTAGTCTGGACAGTCACATGTGTGCATCTTATTATGGTTCATAATTCTTTGTCTGTGTGTCTCTCTGTCCGTCTGTATGTGTGTATGTGCAGACTTTAACTCCTCCTAAATCGCCAGAGAAACTTTTGAAACTTTCAGGGATTGATTAGGGCACCTCACCTCACTGCAGGTCCCAGCGATGTGTTGTTCAGATCGGGTGTCACTGGGTGTACTTTTGTCAATGGGTGTGGTTTAGTGACATGGAACACTGTAACACATGACCGAGTTGAATGAAATTTGGCACGTTTATTAATTGCATCAAGTTTGTTTAATTAATGAGATTAATATCAATAATCCCTTCATATTACATTAAATGTATGTTACCAGAGGTAGATGACTTAAGAACCACACCCATAGGGCAAGGTTTTCTGCTAGTGTTGTCAATGCACAAGCATACTTCCTGAACCTGATATATAAAAAACATACAAACACACTCACTCCACTTACCTATCCCAGGTAACAACATTAAGTTACTTTATTATTGAAACAAACAAACAAACCAACCAACTACTAATGTTACTCCATTTAATGCCCCCTGTGAAGCACCTCATAGATGTGATCTTTGAGGAAACCTGTCAAGTGGTAAGTTTGAGTGAAGGCCACAACATTCTCCTCTGGGCAGAACCTAACCTTGTGCACAGTGTGGAGCAGAGGATGACACTGCACAGTGGCACAGGGAGAGAGAGACATGGCAGGAGAGGTACAGATAAGGGCATGCATCACGTTGCCATGGTGACATCCACACTAGGCACACTCACCCCAATGGCCTTGAGGAGTCTGTTCAGAGCACTGATGTTGTTCTTCAGTGTGATGGGGCAGTTGTAGGTCACTTGAGTCTATGAGCACATCAGGAGATCACAGAACTGGAGCTAACTGCCTGCACTGCAAGTCACACACTTGCTCAACTAAACATTCACTTGCTAAAGCAACTGTCACATGATGGACTATGAACTGCCTCCATTATCCGTGGGCTGCCACCATTACTATAGTCCGGGACTCAAACCACCTCTGACCTTTGCTTCTTATACCTTTCCCTTTAGGATTAGGAGGGAAATATATTAGAAGCTGGGATTTCTACACTATGTCACCCTCCTCCCCCCCCACACTCCTCACCCTCTCTTCCCCTCACCTCCTCCCTGTGTCCCCCCACTCCTCACCCTCCCTTCCCCTCACCTCCTCCCTGTGTCCCCCCCACTCCTCACCCTCCCTTCCCCTCACCTCCTCCCTGTGTCCCCCCACACCTCACCCTCCCTTCCCCTCCCCTCCTCCCTGCGTCCCCCTACTCCTCACCCTCCCTTCCCCTTACCTCCTCCCTGTGTCCCCCCCACTCCTCACCCTCCCTTCCCCTCAACTCCTCCCTGTGTCCCCCCACTCCTCACCCTCCCTTCCCCTTACCTCCTCCCTGTGTCCCCCCCACTCCTCACCCTCCCTTCCCCTCAACTCCTCCCTGCGTCCCCCCACTCCTCACCCTCCCTTCCCCTCACCTCCACCATGCATCCCCCCACTCCTCACCCTCCCTTCCCCTCACCTCCTCCCTATGTCCCCCACTCCTCTCCCCTCACCTCCTCCCTGCATCTTCCACTCCTCTCCCCTCACCTCCTCCCTGCATCCCCCACTCCTCCCCCCTCACCTCCTCCCTGCGTCCCCCCCACTCCTTTCCTCTCTCCACAGTTAGTATGTCCCTCTCCTCCTCTTGACCTTCGCCCGCACATGTGACCCGGAACCAGTACTTGTGGAGGCGATTTCCTAAACACACAAACAAATGTACACAAGAAAAGTAATAGCCTGTACATGTATCACACCTTACAGTTACCATAGTTACGCATACCCATGTCCTCCAGTCGTTGGAGGTCACTGCAGCACTTCTTAGACTTACAGACAAACTTATCAGCAATCGTCTTTGCAATGTCTACATCAGAAGACAATATATATATATATATATTCACACTACAGTCAGTCCCTCCAGCTCAAGCTGAAATGTTTTAGTATCCCCCCCTCCCCCAATGAATTATTCACATTATATCTATAAGACATCTTTAGGTGTTTGTAACTCACCATTGTCTGGCCACACTGGATCGTTTTCATCTAGAGGTTTGACATTGTGGATGAATCTTGAGGGGGTGAAAGTGAGGAAAAAAGAGAAGCATACCTCCTTTCCCTTTCCCATAACACATAGCAAAGGAGAGATTAGTAATAGGCACAAAGCCTTCAAGGGCCCAGCAACCATAAGATAGTAGTACACATCCAGGACAAACATCCCCTGACTCTAGCAGATGCAAAGGATGAAAAAACCACTGTCAGTAGAACACCTTAGAGATGGCACCTTCATACCCCATCACTCCTTACAAATGTTCTTTGTCCAAGCTGAAGAGCTGGTAGCGACTTCCCCTCCCCTGGCTGTAACTTATTCGGCTTGCTTGCTTACAAGAGGCCATGACTGCCCATTAGTACTAGCAGTTCGAGGAGCCGGGAGCGTTAGGTACCTCATCTCCCTCAATATCTGCCAGAGTTAGTGTTACTGTGTCACTATTCGGTTTAGTGAGGTTGGTTGGTTGGTAAAAGGTCGAACTCTGGGCAACCCAAGTCACGTGTCCAGAGTTTTAACTTGTGGCGATGTGAGGTCCTCCATACAAAAAAACCACCCAGAGATAAAGTGGATGTGGTGAGTTAGCTCTTGACCAAAAAATGATTAAAATTATTCTAAATGCTAATTATCTCGGTTGAAATTATCTTTAGCATAACTTTAAGAAAATGACCATTGACCTAGTCACTACACTTATCCTCATGCCAAATTTCATTTACCTGCTATCTCAGGAAGTACCTTTTCAAATGGAGAACACATTTAGCGTTAAGGACAGAGGGAAGGACATACACTTCGGTTGTTTTTTAAAAAAATATAATATATATATAGGAAAATTATGCTAGCATATCTATCATCAGGACCTAAATTTGAGGTATGTAAAATAAATGATAATTTTAAAAACTGAATCCAAGATTGTACATATTAATAACCCATGATCATGTACGTGACAGTTGTGATCTAGATCATGAGCAAGATAAGTCACAGACAAAGGTAATAAAATTGTGTAATTGAGAGCAAAATTGCCATAATTATAACACATTGATATTAATAGATCAGTCAGTATGAAAATATAACATTTATACACAAAAACAATGCTATAGAAACATTCCTGTAGCATATGTGGAAAGTCCCATTCACGGATAGACAGATCGACTGTCTTTACACTTGAAAGAACACATGACATTGTGAGCAACATAAAAATATAAGTAAGAGAGTTCTGCCCATTCAAGTGCTACTTGTCTCCATTCCATACCGTGACACTCCTACTTGGTCATTGTCAGTTAGTGCACAATGATTCACTGGGTAAATATAAAAAGGGTAATGTTAATAATACTTTGTTTGTCAGCTCTAGTTTATAGCATCAATGGATCACTATCAAAGACTCTTGTAGGCTGATGGAGGCATATGAGAGCAATCTCTCCACTGGAGCAGATGGTGTCACTGCAGTGCTAAACCTCAGGAAAAAATTTTTGATCAAAGGAAAGGGATCTATATAACTTGGATGATGGGCAGACTTCCTGCATCTCTGCCACTAAATGAAGACTCATCATCTGACCACTGGAAGTAGTCCTCATCCGGTGGTCTCTTTGTAGCAACCTCAATTAGTACATCAGTGGTGATGATTGGTGGGTGTGCAATACTCAACAATAAATACAGTCAGAAGGAAAAAAAAACAGTGAAAAATTGTTAAGAACATTGTATATATATATATATATATATATATATATATATATATATATATATATATATATATATATATATATATATATAAGATCAAGGAAAGCAAACATGATTTAATATGAGAAAATGAATTGCAATTGGAAAGTTTAGTCAATACAATTGTATACCTTAAAATATATCTCAAATGACAACTACGTAATTTGTAATCTGCATTTTGTACTTTTATATAATTTTTACGATGAACAAGTGTGTCTGTCTGTCTGTCTGTCTGTGTGTTTTCCAACCACTGGGTGGATATTGGCCACCTACAAATTGATGTGACTACATGTATATAGAGGCACTAATCTACAGATAAGATGTCCTCTTACAGGTCCATGGGGTGAGGTGTGGGGAGACAATAAGGATGAGTGTTTCTTCTATCAACGATTGTCTCTACATTGCTACTGAATGAGAATTGCTCGGTTGTTAAATTAAACCAAAAATTCTGTCCTGAATAATCTGTGAAATATCCTTTCTGAATCAATAACTCATTCCTAGGATTAGTACAGTATTCACAAGGTATCTTTAATTGAATATCTTATCCAAGAGTGTCTCTACTCATTGAAAATGGTCTCAGAAGTCAAGTTTAACCTGCTTGCTTGACGGCAGGAAAGCGGCTGACTACACAAAGTGCCATATTGCAAGACCCACAGAAGCAATTGCAAGTCAGGATGTAAATAATGACCCATATACAGTAGTTCTATAACTGAGGCAATGAAACTCACAAGTCAGTATTAACATCCTGCATGGTTGCATAGTAAGGATTCTTTTATTTTCTCACTTGGGAAGTTTGAACTCTTCCAAGTTCTCAGACAGCCACCATGGCTGCATAGATTTAGTGCATGTGTTTGCTGACTCACTAAAGGGAGTCTTCTGATGAGCCCCTTGGCAGAGAAATCTTTCAAGCCAAATAAAGGAAAAGGTGAAGATAGCAGAATACAGCAGAATGAAAATACTTGCATTTAATTTCTATAGCAATAGTGGTCGATTAAAAATGTCGTCTATGAATATAGCAACCTCAAAATCACTGCAGTTGTTTCCATATGATTAATTATGTGGTGCAGAGACAAGATTGGGCCAGTGGGATGTGTGATGGATGCCATTATTATGTCATGTGGATGATTTCATTGACCAGCACAAAGGAAAATCCAGTTGCTAGATAACTCCACAAAGCCTTTCTGGAGGTCATCATTCCATGAAACAAGCTAAAATTTTTTTTTTCCTTCAAAGTTTCGTAGATATAAACATCAGAATAGCTTTGCCTATACAAATTGTAATGAATGGTTTCTATAAAAGAAAGTTGTGAGATGTCACCAAATTTTATGCTAATCTTCCCAAGAAATACATGTTTCCTAACTTAATGCATTTCTGCTTTAATTTTAAAAACAGACATGTCAACAAGAATATTAAATTTTTAAGTTTTCTAGCATTTAAAAATTTTTCATTAAATATTATGGGTATTTTTGGTAAATAAGTATTTAAATATTTCACCATTTTCATTATATAAAATTCCCAACCCTACACATGATACCCCACTATGGAACTAATAAATTACATGAACTTAAAGAATTGTCTTTCAGCTGCCTCAAAACACACCAGAACTTGATCAGAGCATGTATTTCCAAGCACTCCTTTAGCTGAATTAAGATATTGTTCACCATTGAGGCTTGACCAAGTTAGTTTGACAAAATTATTAAAATGATGTGTGAATCTATAAATACAAGTACTAGCTAGCTTAAAAATTGCTATTGACCTCTTGTAAGAGTTGTTCAATAGCCAGCATGGTTACACAGTAAGGATTCTGTTGTATTACTTCTTCATAAGTTTGATATCTTCCAAGTTCTCAATCAACCACTATGGTTGATCAATCTTACTGCATGAGGTTGCTGATTCACTGAAGGGACTCTTCTGATAAGCCACAATGAAGAGAAATCATTGAGGATAACAAAAACGAAAAAAGGAAAGAAAAATAGGAATGATAGTAGAATATAGCATAAAAAATACTGCGATTTATTTACTTCAACATCAGTGGTTGATTTAAAAAAGTTATACAAACTTTAAAAAAAAAAACAACATTAAAATAAATAAAGTTTAATAAAGTTTGTTTATTTATTCGCTTAATGTTTTGTTGTTGTTTTTTTACTATGTGGGAGTGGTAACATTTCATTGGTCAAGGAGATTTCAGGTCTGTCATCTTTTTTTGATCATTCACTGCCCATCTAATAGTTGCACCACCATTAACATCTGCAGCTGGAGCAGAAGCTATTACAACAATACTGAGAAAGACCATGAAGAGTATCCAGACAATTTATAAGACTCCTTCCACTCTGACATATTTTATGGCCATGAAAGTGGAGGCCAATGGTACCAGACAGAGACTACATGCCGGCACTCATGGTTTGATGTGTCCTTTCCAATTCTAAACATTGCTCCTTTCTCTCCTCCTTCCTTAAGCTACTTTATCTCTGAGCCATCTCATCATAATACCTAGTTGGGATCTTACAATGACACTGGTCCAGCTCATTTTTATGTGCCTATAAGGTTTAATGGTGCAGCTCAGATGAGACAGGATTCACTGAGACACTCATCCATCACTTATCTCAGCAGCAGCCGTCATATTGGCATGTTCTGTTGTTGCATGGCATACATGTTCATTCAGTGAGGATACATTCATGCAAGTCAAGTCATGGCTGATAATATGTGATGAGGAAGATATGGAGTGTTCACAGATGTGATGGTGTGAATTTTACTATAGATGAATGGCCATAACTCATTCCCCCCATCTCCCCCCCCCCCCCCCCCCCCCCACACACACACACACCATAACTATTAACCTAAAAAAAAAATTTTTCCTTTGTAGGATTTCTTTTTCCTTGTGTGTAATATCCACTATTTATGGAATTAGGAGTGCACTCAGAGAGAGGTAGCTCTGAATTGTGCTGGTGAACTGTTACATTATGGAGACATTGCATTTCAAACAGTCATAAAACAATTTGATTGCAATCTTTTCCAACTAACCAGCCATTAGCTATAAACTATTTGGTGGCTGCATATCTTTTAGATATCAGCTTAGTTCATGACTTGACTTTTATTTTCGTTTCTGTTAAGCCTACACAGTTTTATCTAGGTATCTACATTTGATCTTCTCTTGGCCTAGGAGGTTGTGATATATATATATTTTTTATTCCTAAAGCATATCCCAATCATAACATGAATGATGGACACATAAAAGAATATCACATTAGGATAATACATCAATTGCTGATCCACAGGAAATGCAACAACTGTTGTTGGTTTTTATTGCATTTTTTGTCTTCTGTTTTGCTTGTCTCTATGATTAGCAACTAGCTACTAATCCTAGAGGTGACCTACTCACAAGTCTGTGAAGTTGATTGCAAATATGTTCAAATTTCTGCATGAAAGATGATGATTGTCATGATTACAATGTTTCAGTAAAGAGTTGGTACACTCTGTATGTATTAATCCTTAACTGCTGCTCCTGTTTGATCTACTAACTCACCATATTACAGTGTTATTTGGATGGACACAGGCACATGAGGTCACCCAGGTCAGTTGTCTAAACACATGTAGAAGATGAAGCCATTGCAAGCTTCCTATACTACTACACAGAACCATGGGAGTAAACACACTATAATGTTCAGTCACACTCTTACTTAGTAGTAAACATTGCCAACATGGTGTTTATCAAACTGACAGATTCTTGTATTATAGCAACCTTGCTGCTTGTATCTGCCTCACCCCATCCTATGATCACTCACAATTTCACTAATGATCTATGCAGGATTCCTCTTTGGGCAACAGTGACAAAACGTTGCTATATTAGTTTATACATATTGCTACATAGTTATATAGCAAATGAAATAGTGCTAGACCAATGACAAGATTTGTTTATACAATGGATAGCAGTGTTGATGTGCAGTGTATGAAGCTACCTAAAGTCCATATATATATGTGAAAGGTGTGTGTGTGTGTGTGTGTGTGTGTGTGTGTGTGTGTGTGTGTGTGTGTGTGTGTGTGTGTGTGTGTGTGTGTGTGTGTGTGTGTGTGTGTGTGTGTGTGTGTGTGTGTGTGTGTGTGTGTGTGTGTGTGTGTGTGTGTGTGTGTGTGTGTGTGTGTGTGTGTGCGTACGTGCGTGCATGTGCGTGTGAGTGCGTGTGTGCGAAAGCATTCTTACATGCATGCATTCCAAATCATTTGTGGATAGTGTCCACCTACAAATTGATGTGACCATTATGTAATATGTAGTTGAGGCACTAATCTACAGATAGTCTGTCATCATCCAGATCAAAGGGTTGAGGTGTGGACTTACAATACACAAAATCTTTATTTCTTTAAACAGTGCTCTCTCTCTACATTTCTATTGGATGGTTATTGGTTGGTTGTTATTTAGCTGAAACAAGAAATACAGAATATAATGATCAGTAAAACACACTTTCTAAATCAACAACTCACTTTTAATAATTGTATTCACTGTCCTCTTATTTTGTCTATCTATTCACAGAAAGTGGTCATAGAAGTCAAATATATCTTGTTTGCTTAGTGGCAAGAAAGCCCCTGACTACTACAAACTGCCATATTGCAAGACCACCAGATGCAATTACAAGACAAGGTGTAATTACACACACACACACACAAGGGAATTCTATGACTGAGTTAATAAATCTACCAAATAAGTTTGACAACCAGCATGGTGGCTCTGTAAGGATTCGGTGGTTTTGCCTCTGGGAAGTTTGAAATCTTTGAAGTTCTCAAACAACCACTATGGCAGATCAGTCTTACTACATGTGGTTGCTGACTCACTGAAGGAAATCTTGTGATGAGCCACTTGGAAGAGATGTCATTAAAAAAATTTTTTAAAAAGAAATAAAAGAGTGACAGGAAAATATTGTAGAAGGAATAATACTGAAATTTATTTACTGTAACATTATTGGTTGATTTAAAAGAAGTTTTATAAACTAATAAAACTAAACAATGAATAAATATATAAACTAAAATTATTTGCTTATTTATTTACTTAATTTATTTTTTATTACTTGGGAGTGAATACATTTTCACTGATCAAAGAGATTCCAGATCTGCCATCTTAATTTAATCCTTCACTGCCCATCTATATACAAGGTTGCACCACCATTAACATTTGTAACTGGAGCAGTAGTTATGACCACACACTCTGAGACAGACCATTAAAGATATTCATGCTATCTGTAAGCCTCTCTCTATCCACTCTGACATAATTGTGAGTGATCTTATTACTTCAGTTAAAGCAACTGGTGCAGAATTATCACTAGTTGGAGAATGAACACTAACATAACCTGATTGTCCATAACACTCTGCCATGTCAGTTCTTATTGTGTGAGGCTTAAAATTCCAATAATAGTAATTCTAAATAAAATTTAAAAAACTGACTTTATTGCCTGTTCACTTTCTATATGCCTTCAAAGCAGATGCTTCTGTGACTTCAACCCATCAAATGAGCAGGTTTTTCCCTAGTACTATAAAAGTCAAGAAACCACAATTAATCACTAGTGTCATTATGGTTGAATCAAAATTAATATCATATTCATACATACAATGGCCAATGAATTTATAGCAGTCAATGATTGGAGGAGGAAACTTTAGTAATTAATTTCATGTATCATAATACAATCCTTTTCTCTTTTTTAATTAATTCTACTAGACTGTCCTGTGTGGATAATACAGTTGGGTGTAGTTAATAAAATGGGATGTGGCCAGGAACACATTTTGAAAGTGCCCCTTCAGTTTTAAACTTCTTCCATCACCAATGTGAATGTGTGGAAAAAGAGAACCACTTGTATTTAAAGAGACACAGAAGGCATTTGATATGCATATCACCTAATACTTAACATTTGAGTGAGGCCCAATATAAGCACACACAGTCATATAAACTTCCTGTACATTGCTGCAGTACAGGGTACAACAAACATGGTGGGACAGAAGACAGAGGAGTCTGCTGTTGTCTGTCTAGCTAACACATTCAGTTTCACAATGTCACAACCACATCAGCAAATGGAAGGGATATAATAGTTGCCAAGGGAAG